>VZRX01020789.1:257-30401 GCA_013398075.1 Notiomystis cincta
GGCAGGGCGGGACCGGGCGGCTGCCTCGGCAGCGGCTGCCGGTGCGAGATCAGCGCTCGGCGGGAGCGCGGCGATGGCCCTGCCGCCCCCAGCCTTCCTCGAGCCCTGAATCCCTCCCTTTGGGGACCCAAAACAGGCTACCCTCTGTATTACTGCTGCAAGATGGAGGCACAGCATCGCGCCATCCCCGCGGGAGCCGTCATCACGAGAAGAGACTAGACAGGGAGCTGGAACAGCGAGCCATCAGCTGGGGGCTGCCGGGTCTCTCTCCCCGGATCATCCCACGAAAGGTGGCGACATCAATAATGGGAGCCCTCCTACACACTGGCACAGAGGAAAACAAGGACCAGACAGAGCTTTGGGAATCAAATGTTCTCACAGCCCCTGAAATCCCGTCTGTAATGCAGCCCAGTGCTTTTTCCCAGCAGTGTTTACTCTCGGCAAAGACAAGGTCAGCAGTGTCTGCCCAAGGAGCCTGTAGCAGCTCTGGCCTCGGGAGAGGAGCTTTTTATATTCCCATCTCCTATCCACTTGCTATCCCTGCTCTACACGTGACTCTGGCTTTGCCTGCAGTCGGATACGTGGGTAGCTGTCAAAGCCATTTCAGAAATCTGAACAACGCTGTCATCCTCTGAAATAACTCCGGGAGCGCTCAGAAACCCGGCGGTGTCTAAAACAAGCGCAGCGCTTGCCCTGCTCGGACAACGCGGCTCCCTGGGGGTGTGAGCAGGGTGCCCGTGTCGGGCTGTGCCCAGACGAGGATGCCCGTGCGGGCGAAGGGCGAGGGCAGGCTGGAGAGCAGAGATCACCGCGGGCGGTGTGGGAGTGTGGGAAGCAGGAGGGGAGCGATGTCTCTCCCGGCAGCGCTCGGGGAGGAGAAGCAGACGGCAACATTTATCTGGCCCGGCAGCGATCTGCTGCTGCTTCGGGTGCGGGATGAACTCGTGTCACGGGAAGATTCAGATATCTCCTGTTTGGAGATATCCTCACGCCGGGCCTGGGCTACTGAAGAGTCTGAACTGTCCCCAGTGATAAGAGCAGGGTGGGGGCCAGCTGGGACAGATCAGGGCTTCGCAGGCAGCAGCAGGCAGCAGCTCTCCACCTGCCCTGTCCTGAGGCTGTGCAGGAACCACGGCAAAGAAATGCAATGCATGCCTGCTACCATGAGGAAATGAGGGTTGTGGAGTGTATTGTCTAAAGCATTAACGTTAATGCAATCGTATTAATTATTCAGTCAGCAGTAATTTATTACAGAGGACCAATTTGCAGAGCTCAGAAATAACTGGTTAGGCTGCACATTTAGCATATCAAACGTAAGTGGTAGACACGGACTCAGTAAGTAGTAGATGACATGCTTAGGTTTATCTGGTTTGCAGATGCATCCTTAACATATTAAAATTTCATGGGTCTGACATGAAAATACCACAGGGTTTTCTCTTAGATTGTAAATCTTCATAAATTAGCAGTGTTCTAGCCAGCTCTGCCACAGCACCCCAAGCTCTTGCTGCAATCACCACAGCCCAGAGTTTTTGCTGGGTGCTCCCCAGCTTGCAAACCCCACTTGTGATCCAACATCAGGGATGCTTTAATCCAAGAATGGAGATTTTGAAAACCACGTGGCCAGTGAATGGCTGGCACTGTTGTGGAGCAAATTCACTGTAGGGGAAAGACCAGTCCTAGTTCTTGCAACTGACCCTTCTGAAGGATGTCAGTGCATGTGTCCAGAGAAGGGCAATGGGGCTGGGGAAGGAGCTGGAGCACAGTTCTGATGAGGAGCAGCTGAGGCAGCAGGAGGGGCTCTGGAGTAGGGGAGGTTCAGTGGGGACCTTCTTGCTCTCTACAACTCCCTGAAAAGAGGAGGCAGTGGGGTGGGGGTTGGTCTCTTCTCCCAAGGAACAAGCAATAGGATGAGAGGAAATGGCCTCAAGTTGCACCAGGGGAGGTTTATGTTGGATATTACAGAAAATTTGTTCATGACACTGGCATGGGCAGTGGTGGAGTCACCATCCCTGGAGGGATTTAGCACACATGAAGATATGGCCCTTGGTGACATGGTTTAGTGGTGGGCTTGGTAGTGCTGGGGCATTTTTTCACCAAAACAGTTCTATGATTTTACCACAGCTTTATAAACCACACTTCCAGCTATTAGATAAAGAGCAGTGTGTGGGAAATGAGGTCAGGGAGACTCCTTTAAACTGAAATCAGATGCCAAGGAGCCGGCAGAGCAAAGGAGGAGAACTCCATTATAAGGGGAGATAGAACAACTGTTTGAATGGCTGAGACACCACCTCTGGTGCAGGCTCTTGGTTCCTGTGGAAGCAGGAAGCTGCACCAATGGCTGCTGGATGCCACAAGCTGCCCCCAGCTGTGGAGGAGCCCAGCTCCTGCTCATGTGCAGTCACATTACCCTCACCCAGTGTGACACTGCCAGTGCTGGCATCAGAGCTCCTGCTCTGCTCCAGGGTGGGGTGGTACTGCCCACAGCAGCTCTGCTCTTTCTGCTAGGGCAAAGCCCCTTTGAAGGGATCCTCTGCTGTGGTGGAACAGCTGTGCCACCCTCCCACTAACCATCTTGAGAGCTGGGAATTAAGGAAGCACATGATAATTTAGAGTTCTGTGGATTGCGTAGCACTTGGATCATGTGGAAACCTGCTCATCAACAGGGCAAAGCAAGACCCATTTTGTATGTGAGCCTCCAGAGCATCCTCTGAGGGGCTCTGTGCCACATGCTGGAGTTCCCATGCACCCTGCTGGAGTGTGGTACAGCCCTGCTCTGCCCAAAGTCCTGGCCTTGCCCTCCTGCCTGCCTGATGCCTGCCTTGGAGTTGGTGATTGCATCCATAGGGTCACATCCCACTGGACCAAGAGCATCTGGGAGAAAGTTATCTTTGGCAGCCTTTAAGAAGGCTCTTGACTCATCTCAGCCTTTCTGCTCTCTCAGCAATATAGTGCAAGTACCCCCGGAGCAGTGCCAAGAGTTGCCTGATGCACACTTGAATCCAACTTGTGGGACTTGGAGCTTTAGGGGCATTATGGCCATCACTTCCCATTCCTGGTAGTGATTCCATTCTCTCCTCCTAAGCAGAGCCCAGCAGACAAGCATTGGTGTGAATGATTTTTCATCTTATTTGAGGTAGGAATCCTGTAAAAGAGATGGAGTAAGAGTGCCTTTAGCACGTGTGTGAGGATTTGGGATAAACCCTCCCAAAGCCCACCCACTCAGGCACAGGCAGCTTTCCCAAGGCTTTCCACCACTCCCAAAGGACTTCAGTAATTTCACCTGGTGCGGTGTTGCTCCAGCCGGGGAAGAGACATTGCCTTGGTCCTGGTGGGGACCAGCACACGCTTCCTCTGCAGCAGGAGCAGGTGCCTCGAGCAGACACGTCCTGCTTTTTTGGCCCCCAGCCTTTGGGTCAGAGCTCAGTGACACGGGGCAGGGCTGCATCAGGGCAAGGAGTCGCCAGAGGACTTGCCAGAGAAGAGACGAGATGCTCAAGCCCATCACCACGGTGCAGAACGACCTCTCCCGGTGCGATCACTGCCAGAAGTTTCCCGAAGCGCTGCCCTCTGGCTGGATTTGGATGTTTTCGCTCGGGAACCTCCTCACAGGGCCAGCTGGCTCCGGTCCCGTCCTGCTCGAAGCCGCTGACTATTTCAGTTTCCATCACTAGATGGAGCAGGAGACAGCACAGCGCCCAGATGGAGCTCTGCCTTGCCCCACGGCCCTGCTCCCAGACAGCTCCTCTGCCCCACATCCCTGCAGCCCACTTGTCCCTCATCTGCCCCCTTTATAGCCCCCTGCATCCCAGGTATTCCCATTTACCACTATCTCCCCTACAGATTCCATACTTTCCTCTGCACATCAAGCACCCAATACTCTCCTTTACATCCTCTGCACTGCCCCAGATATTGGGAGCACCCTTGGGACACGCTGCCTGGGGAGCTGGAATTATCCATTCCAAGGACAGATTAGACACCTCCTGGGAGGGTCATGGGTGGCTGGTGCTGCCTGGGGACAGGGGCAAGGTGTGGGGGGCCTCCTGAGAGCCCCTCAGCTGGGTTTTCCAGTAATGCTGTCTATGTCCCACTGGTGAGTCCAAGCCCTCCCAGCCTATGGTCCCACAGTGCCAGCAGCTTTCATCTCCTCAGTTTGGGGAGCACACACTCATCACCGGCCTCCTGGAACCCTTCAGGTTTGGGAGTGAAGAACTAAGGTGTTTCTTCAGAAAATAGTTATTCTCGTTACTAAAGCCAAAAGCCTGAACCAGGCCAGTATGTTTGTAGTATCAGCAGTATCTCAGGTGTGACCCTGTGCACATCGACTGCACTGAAAGCAGTACTGGCCCCAGCCCAAGCCCTCCCCACGGGGCTCCCTGCACAAGCAGCTGCTTTAGGACTACCTAAAAATTCAGAATATCTAAGTGTCCTGGTGGAGAAGCTGCTCCTCGGCTGGAAGAACTTTGGGAGTGTTTGCTAGGGAGAAACAGAGACAAACAACCTGCAGATAAGTTTTTTTAGAATCAGGAGCAGTTTTCTGGGTTTTACTACACATGTAGGGAAGATTTTTTCCCTCTCTAAAATAATTAAAATAGCTTTTTTCATATATGAGAAAAGGAAGACAGGGAACTTTTCCAAAAAGCCTCTTTCCCTCAATCCCCCTCCTATGGCACAGGACATTTATCTTCAGAGAAATGGACAAGCTGAGATTTTTTGACTCCCTGAGGCAGACAGGCAGTAACAAAAGCAAAGTTAAACAACTCCAAGCAAAAGCTGCAGCAGAACAGGGGTGTGGTGGTGGAAATAATGCCTGGCCAAGTAGGAAACTTTAATGATGATACATGGAAAATGTTAAACAATTAAAACTTGAATCAGTCTGGCCCCAGTCCCACCTCATTTAGTTAATAAATGTTGTGCTTCATCACAGTGGAGCTTACGCCTCTTTTTTTCTGAAGAAGAGAGGAGGCTCCTGGTGTTGGGCTGCTCAGAGTAGCTGTGTGGGCAGCAGAGGGTGTGAGGGGCCCCAGTGCTGCCCAGGGCCTCTGCACCCGTCAGTCTCACAGTGGGGATAACCCCAAGGGGCTGAAGCCCCCCCAGCAGCAATGCCCAGGGCAGAGGGGGCAGAGATGGTGGTGAAAAACCACAGGAACACATCCAACATGTGTGCATTCAAGGGTGAACAGAAAAACCACTAATTGGAGAGTCATAACCATATTAATAATTTGAATATGTGCACTAATTAAACAGTTACACAGACCCACACTACTGAAACCTTTTCTGCCACATGTGGATCCTCAGGTTTTGTCTTTTAAATGTTTTAGGCACAGACAGACAACAATTTCCATATATGAACACTTGCCAAGTAAGACCTTTTAGGTTAAATATTGGAGGCACTTACCTCACATCCCTTCTGACTTTCCCATACCCCAGTGATCTGAATCCCAATCAACTATTAAAACAAGACCCATCTAGACTGAGCTACAGAAACAAACATCCCTCTGACACAGCTGCTAACCCCAGCCTGCCCTCACCTCCCAAACCCCCACACTCCCACCACCCAGTGGGCTCCTGTACTCCAAGGGTAAGCAATAACTTCTCCTTGGGAAGAAGGTCCACATCACTCCAGCAGTGACAGCAGTAACACCCCCAGCACTGCAGAGCTGTCCTAGTCTGACAACAGCCTGGGACATCAGGCAGGAGAAGGTTCCCTTGGAGTGTCACTGTTGCTAGTTAAACATTACCAAACCCACTAATTCGTCAGCCTTGTGCAGGGGCAGAGGCAGGAAAGCTCTGGACCATCACAGGATAAGCTGGGTCACCCTGGTGGAGAGGAGCCGTGCACAACTGGGCATTACATGCCAGGCAGAGACAGAGTGGCCTTTCCCACCTCCACACCCGACAGATGTAGTATCCCAGGAAGGTCTCAAGTTAAAAAAACACCAGACAAAGTCTCCCTCAAACACAGGCCACACCTCAAAACAAGCTCTCAGTGAAATGTGAAAAGCAAATTGTAATTTGTATGAAGATGCAATTTGTATCCCCAAGATGCTTTTTGAAGTTTCCTTCTCACCTAGATGCCAAGGGAGCCCCACGTTTACGGACCAGGCAAAGGCCAAGTGCTGTGAGACAAAACCCATAATACAATTTTATTTTTTGTTTCATACAAACAGCACCCTCCTCACATTTTACAGAGTTTAACAGCATTATCTGGTGGCAGAGAAGGTGACACTTGCTTGTGGCTGCTCCTGCAAGCTTCACAACAGAAATAGGGTGGCCTGAAGCCAAGAAACCATGTGCCCTGGGATGGGCCTGTGTGAGGCAGCTCCAAGCTCTGCAGGGGTATCAGGTGAATTGATTACTCCTAAGACAGGGTATCATGAGATGCCACGTGGAAATACTGATTTGAGGGAACTTGGGATCAAATTAAAAGAACAGCTCCCTGCCCAGCATTCCCAGTGCTGTACTGGTGTGGCAGCCAAGCAAGACCACCAAGGGTGCCCTGGCAGCAGCCTGCTCAGCTGGGTGTTTAAAATGAGGGCAATGAACCAGCTTATGAACTTGTTGGTGTTCCCTGTATCAGGGCTGGAGACTCCTGGCATCCTGCAGGACATGGCCACCATGCAGGTAAGAGTCAAACTGGGACAAGAGCCCCAGGGAGTGACCAACAGCACCACTGGTAGCTCCAGCTGTCTGCCTGGAAAACAGGGAAAGGCATCCTGTGCCATTCATGTTGTGAGTTTTTCATTGTGCAGCTGAGATGTATTCAGTCCTGGATTTGGGAACTGAACTCTGAAGCTACAGGTACCAGAGCTCACATCAGCAATGTGTAAGGATAACAGGAATTCAGAATAAATGTTTCTGACAAGGGCAACCTAAGGGGTTCCAAGCAGAGCCCTGCAAACCAGGGCAGTAATCTGCTTCCCACCTGATTACCATGTCTCCTCATTTACATTTGTCCCAAACATTCCCCTTCAGAGGGTCCAACTGACCAAGCAAGATGCAAATACAAGAAAAACATGGTTCAGCACTGTGATAAAAAATTCCCCATTTCTTGTATTTAATTAATTAAAAATTCCTGATGGCAGAAGGAGGGGGAGGTGTATGTCCTGCAGGAATGCATGCAGCCAGCATCCCTGTGGTACCCAGCTGGAGGGAGCCCAGGGCTGCTGGGAGGCTGCAGGGCATGGGGCTGCTGTGTTCCTGTAAGGCACTGCATAAAGTGGTTTAGATGGAAACCAGTAACAGCCTAAAATCCCTTCTGGGGTCCAGAACCTGTAGGAAGAAATCACTTGCTCAGCCCCAACTAGGATCATGCTCCCAACTCTCCTCCAGTCCCCACTCTTCCCTCTTGTGGAGGGGAAGGGGTGCTTTGCCCATCACCCCATTTCTTTGCACAAGCATTTCTTTTTCGCCCCCACATCCTTCCTCTCTCAAAGTGAGGAGGAGGAAGAGTGAGGCTGTTGCAAAGCAGAAGTGACCTCGTGGTGCCAAAGACACAGCTCCCATCACCTTGCATGGCAGCACCCAGCAGCTGAGCAACTCAACTCTCTCCTTTCTCCAAGTACTAACATGAAAACTCTACATTTCTCTAACAAAGCAACACTTGAAGATCTGCAACACCTTTTCCCTGTCACATGAAGTGGATGATGGACCTGGCTGGAAGCACAGCCTTGGGAGATGGGTATAAATACCATCCTGCTGGCCTGGGACTCGGGGCTCACCCAAGCTCCAGTTATTCCCTAAGTGCCTGGAGGGATTTTATCACCCCCTCCCTGCTGGGAGGCAGACCCAGATAGCAGCAATCTGAAGGTCTAGAAATAAAGGGCTGCAAAATTATAGCAAAAACTGGGGAACAGTCACAACAGCCAATGCAAAGGCATCTGTGGACAGAAGTGTAGGAGGTGGGGATAATCCAAGGGTGCTACTGACTACTGTAGTGTCCTTTCAAGGTGTGCATGAGTGATTAGATGACAGAACAATTGAATTAGAAGGAGGAAAAAAAAGGTCTCATCACATACTCAGTGTGGAGATCTCTTGGGAACTTGACTCAGTCTGTGTCAGCCTCAAACTGCACTGCCCTGGTCTAGGGAGTTTCACTATAATTACTGCTTTAAGAGACCACCCTTCCTTGGCACATCTGCTGGGATGCAGCTGATTGAGGCATCCACTGGTACCACCCTGACTCTCAGGGGTTGGTTTTTAATCACTGGGGCAGCCACTGGACAGGGGATAAGGTCAGGACATAAGAGATAGCTTCTTCTGTTAAAGTGCCTTATTATCTTCGAGCTTTTAAAACATCCTCTAAAACATCTTAAGTAGGACACAAAAAAAAAGAAAAAAAAAGGAATATAGGTTTTATATGAAACAGTAGAGAACTAATCAGTATTTACACAGATCTTGGATAAGACTATGGCATAGACTAATAACCCAAAACAGCAAAAAGCAAAGTGTCAAAAAGAAGGGGAAAGAAACTGTTTGAATGCTTTCAACACCATTTCTTGGAGATCCCAAGTGTAAACTGTCTTATCTAGGAAAACACACTTTAACTTGGGCTCTGGTAATCAGGGTTGATTACAGCCCCACTGCTCGCAGCCGCTGAGAGGACGTGGGTGGGCGCGGCCACCCCACCTCGCCAGGCTTAGACGAGTTCGACTTTAGCGTTTGGATAAACAGCCACCACGTCATATCCTTCGGGGGGCTTAACCCTCTCCTTGGCGTGTGTCTCGCAGTACAGCTGCTCCTCAATGAAGAAATACCCTCTCTGCTTCAGGTTGAGGCCGCAGTCGTCGCACATGAAGCACTCGGGGTGGTAGAGTTTGTCCCGAGCCTTGACGATGGTGCCCCTGGGACAGACAGGGAAAGAAGCAACGAGCATGAACAGCTGCCTCAAGGAAAACGGAGTAAGTGGAGGGAAGCAGCATGCAGGGACATGCAAGGGTTTTATCAGGGGTTCTCATCCCAACATCTCAACCCACCCGAAGCTGCCACATCACTCCAGGTGTGTGGCTTCACTATGCATCTGTGGGAAGGGATACTCCACACCCGGCAGCACTGCTCCACAGCTCGATGCAAAACAGAGCCTTAAATATCTACACTCAGCCTGGATCTGAAAATCAGGAGCCAGCATCCTGCAAGGACTGGAGCTGTGCACTCACAGGCACTATGACTTGTGGAGCAGGGACCCTCAGCTCACAGCACCAGCAAGAACACGGCTGCAGGCATTTGCACAGTTCACACTCAGCCAGCAAATCTGGCTCAGGCAGCATGTAAATTACAGCAGAACATAAATTACAATAGGTCATAAACTACAACAGAACAAAGCAGAAAAACACCTATACTTTCTGAAATGAACATCCATCTGTCAGAGAGTAACTCTTTAACAAATAAACAAAACAGCTCTTCTTCTCAGCACTCAAGGTGTCTCTCCCACCAACCCTTGTAGTGCAGCAGAGGAGTGCCGGTGCTGTCATGCTATTCATAGTCCCTGAGCAGCTACTATGAAAAGCAGGGCACAAACCCATCCCATAAATCATCCCTTGTGAGATTCCCTTAAAAGGGGCAATCCAAACTGTATTGCTCAGGCTTACATATGGTTAGGAAAAAACAGAAAGGGATTGAAGGTATTCTGCTACAAACTGTAACCCACATGCCTGGCAGGACCCAACCCAGCCACGTCCCAGTGTCCCCATCCCCACTGCACCGGGGGCTTTGGTGAGACACGACACTCACACGATCCCATTCCTGCAGCGGGTGCACTCGGGAAGCAGCTGCAGCCCAGACATGGGACCACCAAGCTTTGGCACTGGGGGCTTCATGTTTCGGGGGCTGCTCAGTCTGTCGAGCTTTTCACCTGCCAAGAATTATAAAGACACAGATTGAAAACTCGGCCTCTCAGGGATGGGTTTTTTTCACTTCTCCTTCCTTTTTTTTTTCTTTTCCCTTACAGAGTCAGATGAGTCTCTGCCTGTCATAAGAGGACCTGCAACTTCCTTGGAAATTCCAGGACAACACCAGCTCAAAAGACATGGACCTTGTCAAAATGCAAAGCAGCTGTGATCTAGAGATGTGAAGTTAATTTGGCTGTAGTATTACTTACTGAGTTAAGTAAAAAGTGAAGAGCTCAGAAAAGCCCCCTCCCCAAAAAAGTTCCATCACACCAACATTTTAGGTACACTTGGTAGATCCACAATCTGTCAAGAAGATTAAGATGAAAGCCTTTCAGAGAAGAGGCAAATTGAACCAAACAATAATAGAATCACATGCACTTTTCTTCCTAGAGCACGCATTTAAGCTCCAATAATCTAAACTAAAATATTGTGGTAGAAGATAAGGTCTTCTGAGGCACCAGGCCTCCTTTCATGAAGATCCAACAACGGGAAAGGAAGCAATGAAGATTTCATGCATATGACTAATATCATAGCAGAGTTTTCAGTGTTGCTGCCCCACTTCCTACAGATCATCTACCATCTGCCCTCAGATTCTGGACACCACCAACATGCTTGTTGCCAACCCCTGGGATACTTAAAAGCTTCCAGTATTGACTGCATGGTTTTCCACAGCTGACAACTGACAGGTCTGTTTGGCATGTATTGATCTGTGGTTCCTCTGTGATTGCCCAAGGTCACAGAAAGGAGAAGCTTATGAAGAAGGACCAGTTGGCTCACAGCTTGGAAAAGCAGCAGAGGAGCTCTTGGATGAACAGCTGTTCTCCAGAGTTCTAATGTGCCACACTCCCTGAGCTTTCAAGGTGTTTCAGTCCAGGGTCCATTGTAAACATGTGCTTCAAGCCCTGATGCCCAGGTCTCAGTAGGGCACAAGCCCTTTCTGAACGAGGTATCTGCACGTACTCTGTGCCAATTTTGGCAGCTTCAGAGCAAAATCCAGTGTAAGTGCCTCCCACAGCTCCAGAACATCTCTGCCTTTCCTTAAGGGAACTTTTAGTACCTGGAGCCTGATGCATCATCACTGCTGGTTGCTCACTGGCCCTGGGCAGGGTCACAGGATCGATACATTTTGAAGGGTGTTACTCAGGAAAGCTTCCTTCCATGGAGAGGTCCCTGCTCCTCCATCCAGTGTGTCTCAGGAGTGCTTACTGTCCTGGGCCCAGATGGGATGGAGAGTGCACAGCTGACTCATCCTCTGGGGTGCACAGGCACCTTCACACCACAGCCCCTCTCTCCAGCCACGGCTCTGACACAGACGCCAGAGCTGCCAGCAGCTCCAGCCGAGTGGATAAAACCAAAAGGACCAACTTCCCACCAGACCCCACCTCCCCAAAACACAATACAGTGTTTGGCAATGCCAAGAGCTTTGATACATGCAAGAGTGCCTGCCCAAGAGCAGAGCAGGACCTCTCCACCCCAGGAGTTCCCCCAGTGCTTCAGTGACTGGCCAAGCCCCTTGTTGAATCCTTCCGCTGCCTTGCTGGGAATAAACTTCAGCAACGGCTCAAGCTGTTGGCTTCCCCCAGCATGTAACACAGCATGCTTGGACTAGACACACTCATCTGCCAACATTTAACAATTAAGCTGTCACTGCCTCTCATGCAGAGTGGATGCAGCTTGGATAAGCTGCTTAAAAAAGGAAAGAAGGAAAAAAAAAAAAAAGGGATTTTACAGCAAAATGAACCCTGCAGAGAAGACTGCTTCCCATCTTCCTGAACTGTGGATCATTTCCTTCTATTTACCAGCCCAGTCTCATGGTGATTTATGGTCTTCAGCAGGGCAGCAAAATGCTGTAACTCTATAACCTCAACCATGCCATCCCCATTATGGCTGGAGTGTCTGTCCTTCCTGGGCCAGGGGTGCCTGTGAAGGTGGGCACTGCCATTCCTCCAGCCTCCACCTCAGCACAAAGCATTGCTCCCTAAGGGTGTGGGATGGGGATAAAATGCTTCCAGTAGAAACAGATTCCATATAAAACAGGTTGTTGTCCAAAACACTCAGCTCCTCGGGAGAGGAGAGCTTGACTTTAAAAGGACAATGCAGAGCAGGCTCAGGTCAAAATGTGTAATTTTAGGCTTAAGGAAAAAGAAGCAGTGATAGCAGCTGTAAAACAAACCCAGCAGGAACACTCAGGATTGAAAACATGCTGGAACATCACAGAGCTTCATGCCAAGCAGAGAAGCTTTTTACTTAATTTCTCATCCCTTGTGAAATAAACAGTGTTGGAATGACCAAGGCATGAGTGAGGCTGTGCCTGCAGGCAGTCACACATTCCCTCCACACTACTGGGAGGGAGAGAGGAGGGAGGAACACAGGTGACAGTCACTGCTCTAGCCTGTCCCATACTGGCTGGTACCCAAAAGCAGCCTCTCAGGCTCCAGTCAAACACGTGGTGTTGCACTGGTGATGGGTTAGTGCCAAGAGAATCCTGATGAGCACACATCCAGGACTGGCTGGACAGTCCCAGGATGTGGGGACTTGTCCTGGCATGTCTTTGCTCCCCATTCCCCCAGTCCACAGCCTTTTCTTTCTCCCTTCTCTTAGCACTGGGTTTCTGCCAGCCCAGGGCGGTGGGATGCAGGGGGAGGCAGGAGCAAACCAGCAAAGCTTGAATTTTGTTCCCTCTCCCTGGCATAGAGAAGGGAGGAAGGCAGCAGCATTACTAATTGGGATTAAAACAGTCACTTCCCATTTGCTTCTTCCTAAGGATGAGACTGGGGAAACAGCAGATTTGTCCTTGCTCTTGGTGAAGGATTTGAAGGTCCAGCTGGGGCCTGTATTTAGTATCAGTTTTTCTGCCAATCCAGGGGCTGTAATACTAATATAAAATATAATAACATGCCCAGTGCTTCTGAGGTTGATTCTATCTCATACTTTGCAACTATGGCTCAGTCCCACCGAGAAAACAAACACTGGTGGAATTCCATGATGATCAGAAGTTACCTGCAATTGTGAAGCAAGAACCAACATGCTTCTAGTCAAAGAATGGACTTCTCCACCATTTTAGACAAACAGAAAGTGAAGTGCAACAGCCTAACTCGCTACCTCTCAGGGCTCCATAATGAGATTTACAGCAGTTGATATTTTCCCACAAAATATACGTTCCTGGATTCACATGACTGGAGTATGGGGCCCTTGGAAGGAAGCAGAAAGAGGAGTCTTGCCCTAATGTCTGTAAAGCAATGCCTAAAAATTTGAACATAAAAGCCCCAATGGACTTAAGGTTGAAAGGCAAATTAAAAAGAAGCTGAAGTGTATAGATTTGGGATCTTATTATTTAATGTGCTAATGACATGGGCAGGAAGCTGTGACAGACCTGAGAAGGGAGCCAAGAGCTCCTGACCTCTATCCCTGCCTCGTGGAGAACCATCCCACATCCTTATGCAAATGCCATTTACTTAACCAGACCAGGTTCTCCAACACTGATCTCACACAACTGCTTAAGGCCATTGCATTACATAAACCATCCCAGAAAACAGCTACCACACTGCTTGCAAATCCAGCTTTCACACGGTGCTCAAGTCAGCCACAAAATTTGGTAAGCCTGAGTATGTGAAACACTGATTTGAAACCTGCCATCCTGGTGGTCCCTCACAGGAGGGTGCTTGGGTGCCAACCTCCTTACCATTCTCACCAGCCTCCAACATGCCCTGTAAGTACCGGAAGGATCCAGACTGCTTTGGCTCTGAAATGGGCTTCTCATAATCCTGAAGCATCTTGTAGACATCCGACTCCACATCAATCCCATTTCTGTTCCGTGGGAGAGACTTCACGGGGTCAACGCTGTTTTAGAGCAAAGAAAGAAAGGCTCAAGTCAAACAGAAACAGCTACTGTCAGCTCATCAGGGAGGTATTGAAATCTCCACGTTCCCACAGATTCAATTAAGCACCTCTGTTCCCATGTGTTTCCCTGCCTGGAGGTATGTCTGGCCCAGGAACAGCTGCTGAACCAAGGAGATTAAACTTGTTCCCTGTTGGGCCTGTTGGGCTCCAATTGAGCAACACAGTGAGGGCTGGCCCAGTTACCAGATGCCTTCAGGAAAGAGGGCAGCTGCTTGCAAATGCTGTAATTTGCTTTGCCACCTATGGAATTCATTGAAAAAAATGGGGAAAACATGCATTTCATTAACTATGTAGGGCCAGGGCATGCACCCACCCCTTGCAAGGGCATCTGGAGAGTGTGTGCCAGGCAGGACAGCAAAACTCCTCACCACCCACAGGTGCCTCCTGTGGAGCTGGTGTTACTGTAGGTACATCACAAACACAGCCCACAGTGGGAGGGGGACACTGGGGCTGCCCTGTAACCCTGACCTTCAACCTTCAGCCTGGAGCTGTTCTTGGTCTGTATGCAGAGCATCTGGGATGCACTGACAACAAATAGCAATTTAAACCATTAGACCAGTCCAATACATCAAAAAGCATGGTCTGGAATCAAAAATATTTCAGGTACATGTTCAAATGTCCTGCTGAGAAGAGCTGAATCCAAGTGCTGTTGTGCTCCACAGGCCTCAACATACAGCACAGCTCCAGGGGAAGGGGCTCCTCTTCCTTTTGACAGAGAAGGTCATCAAGGTCATTATAAAACCAATAAAAATAACAAGAGCACTGAACTCCATTAGCTTCACATACTTTAGCCATCATCTGGGTAGTTTTCTCCAGTATTATATTCATGTCTGCTTAAACAAATAAACAACAGAAATAACATTCGCTTTCAAAGAAAGAAAGAAAGAGAAAAACCCCTCCAGACAAAAGTCACTTTCAAAGAATGGCCAGAGCTCCATACTCTGGTAGTGACTCCCCAGCAGCTCTGCTCCCTGTGGGAGGTGAGGGCCAGCCTGGGTGGTGGGGCTGAGCCATGGACCCATCCCCGTGACTCCCAGCCACTCCAAACCCCGCATGTGCACTCCAAGTGTCTCTCTGACCTGCTTCAGGTCACTCCTGCATCAATTCACACATTTTCAACGGGAAAGGGCAGGGTTTGGCCAGCTGTGTTAATTCGGCATGGCCTGGTTTCTTGGTAACGGGGGAGACAGGGAGGAGGGGGCCAGAAGAGTGGCTTCTGCGAGAAGCTGCTAGAAACTTCCACCATGTCCCACAGAGCCGATCCCTGACGGCTCTGAAGATGGACACGCTGCCGGCCCAAGTAGAGAGGTTGGTAACGCCTCTGTGGTGACAGATTTGAGAAGAAAATCAAAGCAGCACAGGCAGTTTTTTTCCAGGTGTGGCGAGGCCCAGCGCTGCTGGGGGTGCTCTCTGGTGCAGCGCGCGGTGCTGCCCCGCGGCCGCCGCCATCTTGATGCGGCCCTCAGCGAGCCCCGCCTGCCTGGGCAGCACCGGACAGCCCTGGACAGCCCCGACCAGCCCTGGACAGCCCTGGACAGCCCCGACCAGCCCTGGACAGCCCCGACCAGCCCTGGGCAGCACTGGGCAGTCCCAGACAGCCCCGGCCAGCCCTGGGCAGCACTGGACAGCCCTGGACAGCCCTGACCAGCCCTGGGCAGCCCTGGGCAGTCCCAGACAGCCCCAGCCAGCCCTGGGCAGCACTGGACAGCCCTGGACAGCCACACTGCGGGTGGGCAGGGCCGGCGGCGGCTTCTCCATCCCGGAGCCCTGCACGAGGAGGGGCGTTAAACACCANGATCCACTCACAGCCCATGAGAAAAGTGCTGACGCTGGAGCAGCTGGATGTCAGAGGGAGCTGTGATCCAGTGGGAGACCCAAATAGAGAGAGGGCCCCAGCTTCCAACCTAGAGCAGCTACTGTTAGAGGACTGTACCCCATGGATGAGTTACCCACACCACAACAGTTTTGGAGGACTGCCCATGGGAGGGACTCGTGGCATAGCAGAGAAAAGGCTCCTCTCCCTGAGCAAACAGGAGATCTTGAATGATGAACTGACCAAAACTCCCACTCCCTTGTCTCCCTGTGCTTTTGGTGGGAAGGAGGGAGAGGATGGGGGGAAAAAAAGGTATTTTAAAGGCTTATTTTACTTCTCATTATCCTCCTTTAACTCTGTTAATTATAAATTTACTTTACACCTTTAAATTTGAACCTGTTTTGTACTTAAGAGTGTTTTCTCCCACTCCTCAAGAGCCCTTCATTAATTTTTTTCCCCCCTCTCCTCTGCCCAGCTGAAAGCAAGAGAGGGTAAGCAAGTGACTTGCATGGTGCCTGACATTTGGCCAGTGTTAAACCACACCACCAGCCCAGCCTCATCAAACACCAATTCAAAGAAAATGCACTCCTGCCTCAATTCTACTCAAAGACACAAGTGAATGTCCTGGCTTTAGACTCACTTGTAGATAATACCAGATTTTGTTCTCTGTATTTTTTCTGCTGTTCTCTTTCCAACTTCAATAACTTTCCCGGAGCAGCACAGGGAATAAGCTGGCTTGCTCCATCACTGAAATACAGATTCATGCAGACACAGAGTTCCTGAGCTGCAAAGAAACTCCGTTTGCATGTGATACAGACATTGCAAGATATTTTTGCCAGTTTGGAGGAACATAAATCAAAATCCTCATAAGCCATGTGAAAGCATCCCAGTCCACAACCTGGCTTGTCTCAAAGTCTGAGTTTATCCACCCAACTGTTCTTGGCTACACAAAAGCCTTTTCTTTCCTAGGAGCATTATTTATTCCTCAGCCTCCTGGACAGCTGTACTGAGCAGATCTTAGACTTATAAACATCCCAGTTACTGGAGTTCATCTTTTCAGCTCGGATCTCCAGCTTCCAGAGCAAGTATTGCCTCCTGGGTCTGTGGCAAGGTGATTCCCACTCCTAGGAGGGCAGCACCCTCCATCCTGCCATAGATATACACTTTGAAAAAACAGTGTATTATTGTCTGTGACACTCAGAGAGCCATGGAATTGTTTAGGTTAGAAAAGCCCTCTAAGATCATCAAGCCAAACCATTCCCCCAGCACTGCCAAGGCCACCACTAAATCATGTCCCCAAGAGAAACATCCACATCTGTTAAGTCCCTCCAAGTATGGTGACTCCACCCTTAACCCAGGCAGCCTGTGCCAAGGCTCGACAACCTTTTTGGTGAAGAAGTTTTTGCTAATATCCAATTTAAACCTCTCCTCCTCTTGTCTTCCCTGGCATGAATCCCACCTGGGGGACTGTACCCAGGGGCCACTAATCTACTTACCCACATCAGCAATAGAAGGATCACATCAGTTAAGAAGGATCTTAACAGAGATCTGGAGAACAAGCACCTTCACCTAGATGCATACCTAAGCATTGCTTCAGCATGACAAGCTTCAATTCAATGTTGCAGCTGCTACCTATGTGGCCATTTTGTTCAGAAACTGGTGTCTCCAAACCTTTTAATTTTTGCTTTGTTTTGTTTATTTAGTTAGTTTCTTTTTTTCCTCCCACCTAGACCTGACGAATGGAGCAGGGGTCCAGCCCAGCATCTTCATGGACTTGGAAGAGTTAGGTCAGTGGTTAGAGAGGTGATCTTGAAGGTCTTTCCAACTGAAATGAGTCTAAGCTTCCATCATCTCTGGAGCTTCAGGAGCACCACAGCCTCTGTGCACTCCCTGAAGCTGAGTTTGAAGGAACAGCAGCAGATGGCAGAGTGCAAGCCCTGCCCTGGTCCTACCTGTGGGCAGCAGTGATGTGGAGTCCACTCAGCTGGCCCGTGAGCGCTGGCTCGGGGCTGTTGTTCGCATAGAGCCGGGTTGGTTGGTGATGCTGCATGTTCAGCATCTGCTTGTTGTCCATGGGGCTGCCCCCAGATCCATGGCACACTGACCTCCTGCTCTGGGCAGGGCCACTGTCCTGGAAGAGAAATAAAGCAGGAAACCTGAGATTTATAGTATGTGATGTACATGGAGGAGCTCTGTTGGGACATGCAGGTTCCAGTAGTAACATTTTATGTGTGCTGTGGAAAACAGGGATGTGCAGCAGGAAAAGGAAAATTCAGCCTTGATCTGCAGTTAAATTGTGTTGAATCTACACAGCTCCCCTTGGTTGGTCTCCAACCAAATGAATTTGCTCTTTCTCCACAGTGAGCCACTGCCAAATATTCTGCATTTATTCTCCTGTAAAAGTGTATCTGCTCTTTCTTTAAAAGAAATGCTGTGAGTCTACTTCTTATTCCATGTTCCATCAGTCTGAGAGCACTTGCTGTACTCTTTAGGGCCATCATTTCCATTTTTATCAGCAAAACAGCATAAACCCACACTAAGCAGCTCCATGTGCAGGTTGGGGCAACACCTGAGGCCAAGGGACCAGTCCTGGGATTTTCACTTGCAACTACCCTTGTCCACACAGATCCATGTTCATTTAGGGAGGTTTTCTCCCCAAATAAGATCAGTCATTTACAGTGTGAGAAACACATCAGTCAATGATTTAGGCTGGTGTTCATATTTCCATTTGCTTTTTATGTTTCAAGGTAAACTGTGGAAATCTTTTTGTCATATGACCTCAAGTCAGGAACTCAGATGCCATTAAACCACAAATTTTCCACATTATTTTATCATTTTACCAGTGTCAAACATTACCTATGTGTTATTCCACACACATGGAATTCCACATATATGGGTGTGCTATTAGTCAGTCCCATCCACACCCATAAACCAAGCAGTACCTACTGCTAATGCCATCTGACCCAGGCTTTACCTGAAAAACCTCAGTATGGGCAGAGGAGCTAATTCCAGCAATTCAGAAAAGCAGCAGGAAGCTCAACACAGCCCATGGACATGTGTTGGCTGCTATTTCCAGCCATGTGAGTCATAAACATGCCTGGACTGATGAAAGGCATAGATGCTGTGTAAGGGGCTGGAATCTCTTTAACCTGGTTTAATTTGTTCTAAGGCAGCTCCCCAACAGAGCTGCCTTCCACTGGCTTCACAGTAGATTGAAACTGATGAAAAACCAAGCAAGGAAATAAAACACCATCCTGTGAACAAATAATGAATGTGGGGCTCTGATATAAAGCTTACTTTTGACTAAAATAATCCAATAAATACAAATTAGAAACCACTGGTGCACGGGAGAATGAACTGGCACTCCTAAACCTTGTAAAAATGAACAGCTAAGAGAAGTAAAAAACAGATGCTGCTAGAAAAGGATCTTGAAAGTCCAATTCTTCTGTTCTTCATAAGGCAACATGCCCATTGATAAAACCAAACTTAGTTAAGAACTGCAAGATGGTGCCTTTGAGGTTTTTTCCTACCATCAACTGAAAACCTGCAGCCTTCAGCTAGCTCCCAGCAACTTCCCCTGCCCCAGAAGCTGCCCAGAGCCCTCTTGGCACAGCTCCCTCCAACCACACATGCACAAACACGTGGGGAAAACTGCTTCCAATGTAATAACTTCAAACTGTCTATTAAAAAAGGAGTTTTGCTGCCAGGAATAATATAATTTTAACTATTCCCCAATTTATATTCTTAAAAGATACATATATACAAGCAGGCTATGGGTTCCCAATTCCCAGATTTACATTATTATTTCAAGGGAAATAAAGAAAACACTCAACCATGACACAGAGAGGAAGAAGGATCATAAATGTTTTTTGGGGAAAAAAAAGCAATGGCCCATATGGCTGGCAGCATTGGGAGCAATGCTTTTAGAAAGTCATTACCTTTAATTATCTGGGCCTCACAGCTCAGATTCCCACTCAGTCCAGGGTGGGTGGAGGAGAGGGCTGGGTCCTCTCCTCTGACCTTGTGTGGTCCCACAAACTGGTGCCATCCAGACCTTTGCTGGGGAGCATGGGACTGGCAGCTCTTTCCAGAATGGAATTTTCTTCCAGAAAAGGACTTCCAGACCATGATCTCCATGGACTTGCTTAAATCCAGGGTAGTTTGTAAAGCATTGCCCCTTTGTCCCTGTTAAGCTCAGCAATTGGTACATCAAGACCAAATGCTGCTATAAAGCTAAAACTTACTGCTTGGGCACTCTGTAAAAGGCAGGGAGGGCCTGGGATGGAGGGGAGAAACAGCCCTTCCTGCACTGCTTGGCACCCCCAGCTGCCACCAGCTCCCTGTGCCTGTGGGAGGAGGTTTGTGGTGGGGCAGCTCACCTTTCCTCTGCTCAGCCATGTTACAAAGCCACAGGTGACCCAGCAGCATCCACAGGGATCAAGAGGCTCTTCCTGTAGCACAAAAAGGTATTCCCAGGCCAGAGCTCAGTCTCCTCTTCCTCAAAGGCTGTGAGGCTTCTGCAAGGCTGCTTTGTGCAAACCACTCACACACTCACCCTCAGAAACCCAGAACCAGATGGATTTCTTTCCAGTTGTCAAATTCAAGATCAGTTCAAATTTCCTCCCTTTGGGACCTAATTGGCTTTTCTTTGCTGGATTTTCTTCCTGCTTTTTATGGCCTTCCTTAAACTTTTAAGTTTGCAAACCCTTCTTAAGAACTGGCCTGCGAACTCTCACTAAGGAGAACTCTTTTAGCCTACAAACCAGAAACTCCCAATTGTTTTCTCACACTTGGCTGGTTTTTTTATGCATTTTGCAAAATGTCCTATTTGTCCTTCCACCCTTTTTCAACTGCAAGTCCTTAGCTCTAGAGACCACAGAAATTTAGAGAACATCAGACTTCATATCCTGATCCAAAGCATTTAAAGTTCATTTACTTCAATGTGTTGTAAATTAGACTTTTAAAAGACCAGAAGTACAAACAAAATAATTAATCTCCTTTTTCAGGACAGAGATTAAAACTGAAGAATATTAATTTGAGAGGCCAACACTGGCTCCTAGAATCTCCAAGCAAGCCCCTCCACCCATGGCATGACTTGGAAGGGCTTTGATCAATGATGGTTTTGGTGCATCTAAGAAATCTTCCTTGGGAGCAAACTCACCAGCTGCAGAGCTGGAAGTATCTCCTAAATTACACCTCCAAGCCTCAAGCCCCCCCTCCATCTGCCCATCTGTGCAATGGTGGTGGGAGACTTGCCCAGACAGCACCAGCAGCAGCTCTGACCCTGTGATGTGGGAGCCCATCCCCACAGAAACTGCCTGCACCTTGTTTATTTTCCTGATCCTGAGGGTTCTGGTCCTGTTCTCACACACCACATGAGGCTCAAACAGAGCAGAATGGCCATGCTTGGTTAAGCCCAAAGCAGTTTTCTGTTTGATGGTCTTCAGATTCACCCTCTTGGCAAAACCAGACCAGTAGCAGCTGAATGTTTGCTGCCAAAGTGCTGAATTACAGACACAAACATTGCTGTTTATGCACCAGGAGGTAAAGCATCCCTCAGCAACAGAGTCACCTGCAAGAGGTGCCTCTTGTGACCATGTTTGGTTCTCTGTCCATCATCCATCAACAGCAGGACAAGCCTGTCTGCTCCAGCTCCTCCTTTGGCTTTTTCTCCCTTGCTCCAAGCTTGATTCTGGCCTCTCCTGGCAGAGAGCTTTCTGTTGGTAAAATTTTATTGCCTTCATTACTGCAAGTCCTCTGTCATGTAAATGTGCCAAGCAATTAAGTCTGAAGACATATCCCAGTACATCCTGACTCTCTCCAGCCAAGACTCAGCCTCTGCACAGAAGACAACTGCAGTGCTGCAGGTCCCTCTTCTCCTTCCCCCCAGGTTTTCAACAGTAAAGATCCTGCTTCATCTCTGATAAACCAGTTCAGAAATCCTGGAAATGGAAATCTTATTAATACCCCACAGTGGGGGTGTACGGGACAGACAACATGGATTTCATTTCAGTGCAGATAAGTGATTTACACTGTGGCCAATGGCCACAGGAGCAGGACTGATTCTCCAACAAAAGCCACAAGAGAAGTCCTAGGGGAGCCCTTATGACAATGGCTGCTCCCAAAGCTGGGAGATCAGGACAAATTTTAAAAGCTACACTCATTTTAACACGTATTTCCCTACAAGCACAGTTTAGATTTCTGTGTAAATGCTGCTTTTACAGACTAAGCTGTCTTTAATCTAACTTTCAAAAGCTCTAGTAAATATGATCCCATTACTTAGCTCAAAAGATTAAGAGGTAAGAAAAAAAAAGGTCAGGTCTAGTTTGCTGAGGCTGGATAAACTGAATGTGTGGGTTATTTTACAAGACAGATTTTAAATATTTTGCCAAGCTCCCCTTTCAACGCATACCACAGTCTGAAGGAAAACCTTATCCATCACATTCTTCTCACTGCACTCCTTTCACAGCTGTCAGCTAAATATCAAATTAGTTTTTCAGATCTCTCAAAGTAAGAGACCAAACTCTTCAAATGAGATGATCTTTTTGTAAAAAAGGCTGCAGACAATGTTCACATGAAACATGACTCATGCTGGAGCTGTGTGGAGCCCCAGCCTGCCCATATTCCCAGGACAGGCTGTACTGCACAAGGGCATGTAGTGACAGGACAAGGGGGAATGGCTTCACACTGACAGAGGGCAGGTTTAGATGGGATATTAGGAAGAAATTCTTCCCTGTGAAGGTGGTCAGACCCTGGCACAGGGTGCCCAGAGAAGCTGTGGCTGCCCTATCTCTGGAAGTGTTCAAGGCCAGGCTGGATGGGGCTTGGAGCAACCTGGGATAATGGAAGGTGTCCCTGCCCATGGCAGGGGGTGGAACTGAGCGACCTTTAAGGTCCCTTTTGACCCAAACCATTCTGTGACACTGTCTAGCACAAGGTATAGCACAGGGCCAGCACACATTTAACCCAGGGACAAATCTCTCACAATCAAAGAGCAGTAGCATTTCTCCTCCTTGGAGCAGCCATGAGGATGGCCACCAGCAAGGCTCCCATGGATGTCTCCTCCCACAGCTCCAGGGAGAAGCTGCACCCTCATGCAAATTGAAGAGCTCAGGAAGAACTCGAGCTACAATGCCAGGAGTTTATCCCTTAAGCTACCTGGCCCCCCAGCAGTCTCTTAGAAATCCACAGCAATGGAAAAAAGTTACCTAAGACTGTCAAGATTAAAATGTTTGCATTTATCTTGTCTGCTGCAGTGCAGAGGGCACATTTCTAACGTCAAGTGTGGGAGGGGTATTTACCCAGCAGGCAGAGGAGAGCTTTGTATGAACATCTTGGTAGAAGAGCCTTGAAATTTCCTCCTTTGCCCAGCAGCAAGCCCCTGCCAGATGACTCCCTCACTAGAGCTAGGTTCAACAGCAGCCTAAACCCCAGAGAGGACTGTCCTTCACTTCCCAGTGTTCAGGGTCACCTTCCAAGCTCAGGAACAGGAAGGCACTGATCAGTGCAGGTGTCAGACTGATGTCCCCACCATGCACAGGCTGCTGTTGGATTAACTTTCCCACTGACAGAGAATAATGTCCACTACAGACAGAAAAAACCTGAAACCATCACAGCAAGTGTCCACCTGCCCTCCCCCTTTCTCCCAGGGAAGATGCTGCTGTTCCCACTTCAGTCCATGCTTCCACTGAATCACTTTACTCACCATCTGGTGTTCGGCTTACAGGACAAATCTGGTGAGCTTAACACTAGCAGACTATGTCCTGATTTCATGCTTTCCAGCTCACTATCTCTCTCTCTCCCCTCTCTCAGTTGGGCAATTGTTGCATTTTTGAGTGTTACCATGTCACACTTGCTGATTTTCTTTCCATAATCATTATCAGCAGCTAATTGAAACTAAAAGCTTCACTGGCAACAAGCTAAGCTTCTGGCTACAAAAATATTACATGCTTTAAACCAAAAGGTGCCTACTTCACCAGCATGGCTTATCTGAACACCTCCTTCTGTAAAAGCCACAGTAAGGTGCACCAGAAAACATAGCAAAAGCAACAGGATAATATATTTTTTCATTTTAAAATGCCCTAACCTTTTGTTTTTCCTCATTAATAAAAAAAGATAAATTCAGGTAGATTCAAAAACATGTCTCAGCCTTTCCCAGCTCTCTGTGGCATGAACTGGTTTAGGGGATGGAAGGGGATGCTTCAGCCTAATCATCCTGAGAGACCACAGTCAGCATCCCTCCAGCATCCAGCATCTCTCTTTGCACCACTGGGGATGGCTCTCCCCACATCCTCTCACCTCAGGAGGCCACTCAAACGATCTCCAAGAGAAATTAATTCCTCTTAAGTGAGACACAAGGAAAAATGAAAGGGGATAAGTTGTTTTTCCTGATGGGTAAGAATAGAAACACTGAGCTACACCCTTGCTTCCAAATACTCAGCATTTCTGAGTACACGAGCAGCAGTTTCCTTACCTGTGGTAACAGTCATCACTGAAACTGATGTTATCAAGTAAAATAACACAGTATATGTCTGTGTTAGCACTTAATCCAACAGCACTTTGCTTCTTTCTAAACCAACCCCCACTGTTACCATTTCAGTATTATTCCTATGTACCTTCAATGAAAACAGATTTTTCAAGTTACCTGGAGAGAAGAAAACACCATTTTGAAGTTTCCATTCCCATTTTTTCCCTCCTTTATCCTAATATTGTTTTTGCCTCTTTTATATACCAGGACTATCAAAACTCACTTAAAGATGCTAATTTTATCTAAGACATGCAGAGAGAATTTCACATAAAAGGTTACAGCTTCAAGATGTTACAGCGTTACTCAGAAAACTTCTTTGCTTTCAAATGACACAGTATTATATCACAGGAAAAAGTAAACCCAAGTGCACAGCTATGTGTGTGTAACCTCTTCACCCAGTAAATTAGGTCAGTGGTTTTTTGTAGTGTAAAACCCCAGTATCTGGGTGTGAAATGTTGCCTGAGCACCCGGAGCTCACGGCTGATGCACCCACAGTGGCTGTCAGGATTCAGCATGTTTCTGCTATTAAATCAGTCCTCAAACAATGAGCTGCGAGTTCCCATGGCAGGGAACCCGGGTCTGTGCCAGGGCATTAGCTCATCCTTTGTTTTCCCCACAGCACGAGGCAGACATTTCCCTCCCTCCGTCAGGACAGCACCAGTTGGTGCCCAGCTGCCTGGGCTGGGGGTCCCAGCAAGAGCTTTCCCAGAAGCAGGCATGGCCCATCCTGCCCCATGAGCAGGAGAGGAAGGAAGGTCAGTTGCCTTGAGAAAGGAAATTCCACCTCTCCAGCAAGGAGACTTTAACCTCCACCTCACAGAACTCAGAATGGTCTATGCCAGGCTTTTGCAAAGAAGTAAATGGAAGTTTCCTGCATGGCAGCAACTCGTGGAGAACTTAAAACAAATACTCCATTTAATTAAAGTTAACTTAAACTAAATCCATTACTCAGTCAATTAAATAAGGAGACATTCACCCTTAGTTAAAAATATATATAATCTAGCAAAAAGTAAATACGAGCATATTTAAGACATTTGAAAGGTGTTAAAAGCAGTGCTAAGGGACGGATTAGCAGCAAACTACCCTCCCTGCTCTGCTGCAGGACAACACTCTTATCCCTGGCTGCCCAGAGGTGGGGCACCAGAGGCTCAGACTCGCCTGAAGCCCACATATGATTTTATTTATGTAATTAGGAGCAAGCATGATCAGCAGTGATACTATTTGTGAAGTCAGGGCAAGTATGAAAAACTCCCAGGGATTGCTGCAGAGCCCACGCTGGGTGAATGCCATGTGCAGCAGGAGGTGGCAGGTCCCCAGTTCTGCAACCACACATCCCTGAGTCCCTCTGACAAGAGCAAACGAAGGTGTGTTCACATTTCCACTGGCCTGGCTCACAGCCAGCACTGGGTTTCCTGCATTGACTGGATTAGGCTGCTCAAAACAGTCACAGTCGATGCAAGTTTGTCCCAGTTCCTCCTCTTCACCCCATTCTGGCTGGCATTTTAACACAGGAAGCCACATACCTTGCACCTGATTTTAGTCAGAGCAAACTAACAGGGAATCTCTGTGTGGACTGAGACCTGGGTGCCAAGAACAGAATAACACATAGGAAAAAGAATCCATAAGTGATGAGCAGATACAGCCTTCCCACTGTTCCTGTGCAACTCCCTTGATGCTGTGGCTCTTCTCTACTGCCCAGAACTCACCCCCCTGGTGGCTCTGGCTGGGAAAGCCACTGCTCAGGACACAACACAAGAGAGGACCGAGACCCACCTCCCTCATCCATGCCCTGGGAATGACACAGGGCTGCTCTGCCAGCTCAGTAGCACGAGGACGCCATTCCCGGTGGATTGCTGTGGGAAGTGCCTCTCCCTCTCTGCACTGCCAGAGGAAACCCAGCCTTTCATCCCATGTAGCTATTTCAGCCAAGCATCCAGGTTTGGGAGGACTTGCATCCTATTCCAGCTCTGGCTACGTGCTGCCAAGTTAATTTCTGCTGCAATTATTCTCCCCCCCATGCACTTGCTCTACTGTCAATTAGCACTGGCAGGGTCCCACAGCCCAAAGCCCACATTTGCTGGGCCAGAGAGCTGCCAATTCTGACAGTTTGGGAATGAACAAGAAAACAATCATCCTCTCTTTTTATTAGCACTGCATGGCAGTATTTTGACTAGCAAGCTCATGCTACAGGAAGCCAAAACCAGTGGGATCTCCAGAAACTGATGGATTAAAGGGGAGGAGTGGCTGGGGCCGGTGCCCATAAGGACACCAACATCATGCCAAGTGAGACTGGGGATCCCAGCATGTCAGCAGTGATGTCATGTCTGCATGATGGCAATCCTGACTGCTGGCTGGAAAGCTCTGACCTGTCCCTGGCATCCCTGTGGTTCCCACCTCTACCCATCTCCAGGTCCAACAGACAGGCAGCCCTTCTTTAGGATGCAAGTCTGAATGTCACTGCATTTGTGGTCTCCTCTGTAAGTCCTTGATGGTAAGGACACTTGTCTAGCAAAACTAACTGATAACCAAAGTCTGCTTCTTAAAAAAAATAAAATTATTTCCCAAAGGTGACTCACTCATCCTGTTCAGTGTTGTTCCTGCTAATTGTGAAAAAGCAGCTCTCCAGTTCCAGCTTCTTTAGTTTGAGGGCAGCTATTGCCCACAGTCACAGCAATAATCAAACTTTTAATAAGGAGGATGGATTACATTCTTGGACTCTGAGTAGGGGTTTTCCACAAAGCTCAACTGGGAAACCACAACAGATTTAGAAAGAGGGGAGAGGAAAACTCACCAGCTACTCCATACCTTCCAAGTTCTCTTGCACTGAAGATAACTACAAATTTCACTGCCTTCAAGACAAGGATTACATCTAAAAAAACTAAATTGTAATAATAGAAATATAAATTTTCCTACAAATCACTCAGACTGAGGCATCCTGCTTATGTTTCAGGGCCTCCAGCAAGAGTTACTGTAGTCATAAGTCATGATTTTCAACAGATCTTTGCCCACTATGATGAAAAAGCATATAGAGTAAAACCTGGAGGAAAAAAAGGATATGTGCTCCACATTACTACAAAGGCCACTTAGGGTAAAACTCTCAAGACCTTTTTCAGGGACAAACCCCCAGTCTCTTTTTGTGATTTGAGGGCAGAATTCCAGCAGAAAATTTTCCCTGTGTTTCAAAGCAGATTGCCTTTTTCCAGATGCAAAGAAGTGCAGCTAAAAGTTGCACATATATTGAGCCAAGTTATTACTTTACAATGAGACTTTTCCTTCCCACAATCTCGTAAGTGCCTTTGCTAGAGGGGCTGAATGAACACAGCAGGGAACAACCCTGGGTCACCTGGCACTGCTTCACAGGGGCTCCAGCCATGCCTGGGAGCTCTGCTCCCAGGGGATTAGATACCTGCAGCAAGGGCTGGCTCTCTTGGGTGCTGATGGTCACCCTCAGCCTCACACAGGTCAGGGGACATCAGTGATAACATTTGGGTTAGCACAGCTGCTGCCATGTGTCCCAGGCTGTCAGCATGAGCCACACTGGAGGCACAGGTTTGGGGAGAAGAGTCAACCAGCACATCCTGGGTGCAAGCAGAGCAGCCTGGAGGTGTCCATGAAACCACCTTCACCTCCTCTCTGGGAAACCCAAAAAGCCAATAAGGAAGACAACATGGGTACAGGCACCAAAAAAAGGAGCAAGAGCAGGAATCTGCTGCCTGTACTTGTGTACCCTTGTTCACACACCTCTCTTGGTGCCCTACCACAAACACATCTATTTTACACACCTACTCCCCAGATTTACATATTTTCAGTGTAGGTCTGGATTCAGAATAGTCCATCCCTACCCCCTTCATTATATTCTATAAAACTGTCTGATTTTTAAACATATCCATATATAACATATTTTAATAGATTCAAATCCAATCTGCATTAAACCTCAGAAATATTGTATCTGGCAGTGGAACTGCTGCACATTTGTTCCTCATTTAATATTATTCATAGGTGAAGTCTAGTAAGAAAAAATGTCTGTCAGAAAAGATGGCTGTAATTGTTAAATGAAGCAAACATGGCCAGAATGCAAAGCCCAAGCTCATGCATCACCCTGTGCTGCAGGTCAGGGCAGGACAGACAAACAGCCCCTCTGTGTCACTGGTGTGTGGTACTGAGGCAGCTCAGTGGTGCTGCTGTTGTGCTGTGCCTCTGCCACTGTCCCTGGGCAGAAGGGCAGAACATTTGCCAATTCCACACTGCTGGAATGGCCAACAGACTCATTGGCCTCACATTCTGGTCCATTTCTCAGGGGGTTTGGAGGATCTCACCCCTGTCCTGATCACTCAGTGGGCTCTCTGCTGCCAGTGCTTTCTCCTCATTCCTCACTGAAGGAAACACCATTACTTGCAGCATCATCCCTCTCTTCCACCCTGGCAGCTCTTGTATGCCTTCTGGACTGAGCTGAGAGGGCACCCTGGAACTCTCATCAGGACACTCTAAAAGCCTCTCTGGAAAGGAGAAGTTGAGCAAAACTGGCAGATCCTGCACACAGGCATTTTGTAAGGGCTGGAGAAAAAGCAAGGAATAGTATATGGCATCAAGCACCTCTATGGAGAAGGAGACTCTCTGAGCAATATCTGAACACTCAGCACCAGCCAAAGAGCACTCATGTGCTTTGGGGGATTCAGTCAGCCTGAACCGACACCCTTTGGTGTTCTGAGGGCTACAGGCAGCCCCAGGGCCTTCACCACTGCCTGGGAGGGGTGGCCAACCTACAGCAGTGAGAAGCCTCAGCAGGTTCAAGCTCTTTGGGTGTCCTGGGAAAGTGGGCAGCATGTGATCAGCTCAGCACACATTCAAGGGGAGCCAGACAGCAGGAGCTGCCTTCTGCTTATCAACTCCCCTGGTCTCCTCCTTGTTCCCCAGCTACCTCCACAGCATGGACCAACACATGGAAAAACTGACAATCCAGTACCTCATAAGCAGAGAGGGAGAAAATAAACCCCATTTCTCTTCCCATCGAGAAGCCAAAGGAGAATGAGAGTCACCTGTGACCTTGATAACAAGCCATTAGTCAGGACATGGGTAGAAAAGATGGGGAGAGCTGCTCAGCTCCACCCATCACCTGGCTGCTGCACTAGATGGGGTAGTAAGGCAGGGCAGGATATAGGCAGAAGGCTCCAGAGAAAAGAGCTGAGGACAGAGGGAAGAGAGAAGTTGCAAAATGGAGAGAAGGAGTGAGAGAAAGAAAAAAAAAACCCAAAGGAAAAAGATGAGAACATTATAAAAAAAGAAAAAAAAAAAGAAAACAAAAGAAAACCACCACCATGGGAGGTGAATCACTGTCATGGGATTGGGAGGGTGCAGCAGATTTTGGAAGCAGCTAGGGTAGAGGCACATCAGCTGAGACAGATGCAGACAGACCTTGGATGTGCTGTACCCCAGGAAGGGCAGGTACTGGGCAGTCAGAGGACTCCCAACAGCTCCATCCAAAATAACACAAACTCTGAGCTTGGTCACAGCCTCACTGGGGTCAGTGCTGGATACCACCCTCCACGTGCTGCCCAGCCATCTTGTGCCCCTAGCAAGCTGATCCAGCAAAGCCTGGCTTGGGCAGAAGGCAGTGACACAGACGGGATCATGCCAGATCTGCTCAGGATCTGGCTCACCATGGGAACCAGGGCTGTACCAGCCCAAGGAAAGCACAGAGAGACCTGCACGGAACTTTAAACCACACATGGAAACTCCTTCACTTCTGGAAGGACCACAGGGCTTTCCAGACTCCACACATGGGTGTCCTCTCCTCAAAAGCAAGCTGGAGAGCAGCAGGTGTGCAGGGCTGCAGCTGCCATACCTGTGAGTCCACCTCGATGTTGATCCGGTACGCCTGAGCCTTGCCGTCTTCCAGGATAGGGGGTGACCAGGTCTTCCCTTCAGCTCTGCAGTGCAAAATTAAGTAAACTCTAATCAAATTGTTTTTTAAAAAGCCCAAACAAATAAAACCCACAGAAATCCCAAAGAAAGAGACAGGC
>VZRX01020789.1:30437-57198 GCA_013398075.1 Notiomystis cincta
TATATATATACACACACGCAATCCCTGGCAGGCCTGTGTCCTAGACCACATCAGGAATTCTATAAACACCTTTCAGGGAGAAAGCTTTCACCACCCTCTATGACTCATCTTGACCCTTTCAACAGTTGCCAGATAGAAAAAGTCTTAAATACAGTTTCTGTTCCCATCTTCACTCCTGCCAAGGCAAAGCAGAATACTGCCACTGTCCAAAGGTCTTCCATGTGCCTGATCATTTTTTCCCCACAAAGGCATTTGGGGGCATGGGTGGAATGTGATCTCCAGCATAGATCTCCAACACTTAGGGTACGAGGGAGCCACAGGGGCTGAGGCAAGGTCCAGCAGGTAACATACACAGACTTCTCAGGATGCAAGAAGGTTAAGTTGGAAGATGGAAACTCCATTAAGTTCAAGATAAAGCTTTCAGCATGCAAACTATTCTGTTTATCACTGCAGTCTGTATATGCACCACTTCACATAAACAGGTCTTGTTCCACGGGCACAGATGCATCCAGGCATCCTTTGTGGACTCTCACCCCTGCCACATACCACATTCACTTTCAGTTAAATTATCTGCAGAGTCCAACTTTGAATAATAAGGAGAACAATTTTAACCCAGGAATTCTCGAGGAGGTTTCTACCTTTGGTATTTTGCAGCTATGCAAGTTAGCATACAAAGCTGCCTTTCCAAATCTAGGGTCTGACCCAAAACCTAAAAATGCAGGGACTACCACTGACTTGAACATACTTTGGATCCAGCCCCTGAGGATTTCAGCTTTTTTTTCCTCACTCCTGCCATTACAGCTTTTTCAACAGGGAGTGATTACTTTCCCTCATAGCTAGGTATCTTGTTCTGATAATTTATCTTTACTGTAATTGTTTGATTTTAGGCTGGGACAGTTCACTATAAATTGGGGCAAAGGAAACAGTCCCTCCCAGGAACATGAGCATTCCCAGCAACCCAGACTTGCTTTCTGCCATGATCTGGTGCTGTGTACATTGCTTCCACACTGGAAATCAAGTCTGGAGGCCCAGAACAATGGAAATGCCTGATGACATTGGCAGGGATCACCATTATTATTTCCCTGCTTTCCCCTGCGCTGAGTTAGCCCGATGAGAACGTGTGGTGCCCTGAGAAGGGTCCATGATGACTTTCCCTCACTCAGCTCTGGAGCCCACATGCCAAACACAGCCTAAAGCATCCCCAAAGACTTCAATGTGCCAGTAAATAATAGAGTTTCAGAAAGTGGTTCTGATTGCAGAAGATAAGAGTGATAGCAGTAAATTCACTCTGTGTGAAGGTATTCAGTCACCAGCATTGCCAGCACTTCCCAGTTTCCATATCCCTGGCAGAGATCACACTGTCTGTACCAGAAAGCAGATAAACCTGTGCTTTCCCAAAGTCATTATGGGTATATTTACACTTAGTGACAGATATGGACAGACTGCAGTTTGCATGGAGCAGTCCATTCATGGTTAATGCTTTAATGATTAAACTCAAGGCTTCACCATCAGTTCTGCAGAGTGACCAGAAATTCTTGGTATAATCAAGACCAACTCTGACAGCCTCCAGCAACAGCCTGAACAAAGCCAGGCTCATGTCAGCTCCAGCTTCCACGTGAACTAGACTGAAACAAGCTGACACAGCACAATTTGGGCTCCACCTGGCACTCTGAAAGACAAAGCAAAAGTGAATGGGAGAAACACCAGCCTCACCAAAAATAAAGTCAAGTTTTAAGTTTGATGAGCATTTGTTTACACAGGGAGTCTCCCTCTTTTCCCTGGGAACAGCAAAATACCATGTAATCTGAAATAATCCAAAATAATTAAGAGATGACTCTGCCTGAGAGAACAATGCTACAGGCAGCTACTGCAGGAGGGGCTGATGCTTGGAGCTCATGCCCACCCGTGGCTGCCAGGAACACCCCATGCCCACATCCCCAGCAGGACCAGCAGCACAGAGGTCCCCTGCCACCCCCAGAACAAGCCCCAGAGCAGTAGGGATTTGGGAGTCAGCAGAGTCACCCTGAGACCCCTCAGCAGCAGGTTCACCCTACCAATAGTCAGAGCTTTGTGTTTAGGCAACAGCAAAAACTCAACACACTTTTCATACATCACTGGCAACAGATCAGGCATCACTCAAATGTTCCAAGTTGTTTAATTTACAGCTCAAGGACAGGAAAAGTGCTCTCAGATGTGCTAAAGGGGATTAAAAGCAGCTATGTGGAAATCATTACCCTGCACTTACACCATTCTGCTTTCTTAATAGCAGCTAGGACAATCCCAAGAAAAATAGCTTGACCTAGGTTAGTGCAAGGCCTTCCACCCAGGGCTTCGGGGGAAATGGACCCATTAACAGGACATCACTAAAAAACCACAAAGTTGCAGACACCTTTTATCCCACCATTTGCTTTCTGAAAGTCTCAGAGTCATTCTCAAAAGATTACTTGCATATGCTCACATAATTTACCAGAATGTTTTTTCACCTGGTAGTGATCTGCAAGTCTCCCTCTCATTTGTAGAGCTGCTTTTAAGTTGCAAGAATTCCCACGTCTTACCAAATTTCTAATTTCTCCATCCCCTTAAAAATGAAGATTTATCACCTGGGGAAGTGCCAGCCTGGATTTAGGTCACTGCCATCTGTGACCAGACAGCTGCAAACCACCAGAATAATCATGTTGCTATATTTCACCCTTTCTTTGGGGGGTGACTCCAGGGTCCTGCCCATCTCCTGACTGTTCTCCATCTCCCACCATGGCACTCCACTGATTATTATCACTGATATGGCCATCAGCCTTCTAGAAGCTGAACTCAGTCCAGAAGCAGCTACAGCCAATGCTCCAAACTTCCCAGGATTGTGAACCTCATCATGATAACCATAAAGTGTTGGATCCATCCATTGCAAGGCAGGTGAGCAGCATAGGAGCTGAGCTCTGCTGAGCATCTCAAAGGACCCAGCTCATCCAGACTATGGGAAGAAGCTGCAGGATTTCTCCCCCTTCATTCCTCTCAGCTGAAACCATTGTGTATTGCTCTGGAAAGCTGCCGGGTTTCCTCTCTATTGGTCTTCAAGGAGCTCCAGAGGGGAAGCTGTGATTCACTTTTTCAGTTGTACTTTTACTGGAAACTTGAGAACATACATTGTCATCCTTCCCATCTTCCAGCAGCTTGCCTGTGCTGCTTACAGCTAACAGACCCCAATAAAATTCCCAGGAGCTGGGGGAGATGGGAGGAACATCAACTACGTGAGGTTCCAGGGACTTTTGGGGCCACATGTCCAGTAGATTCATTACTGGGCTTTCTCACACAGAAATTTTCAGAGAAAACTCCATCTCTGTACATAGAGCAGGAACAGATAGAGAATCTTCAGAGTCAATTCTCCAAGCAGACTCAGCAATGGCATACACACCAAAGTGAGGGGGAAGAAACTGCTTCCAGGATTCAGTTTAGATAGAAGGAATCAAAGCTGAACCTCTGAGGATTTATTCTTTGACACCACAGTCAGGAAATAAATTCAGCTCAACCACCCTGGGGTTCTTGGCTGCACCTGGGGCCAGGCAGATGCTCCCAGTCCTCCAGTATCCACCTGGCCCTGTGCACAACAGCCCCAGTGCTATCACCAAAAGAAAGGGCTGGAATTGGATTGGACTGGAAATGATAAAAATGTGAAGATTGAAAAAGCCCTCTTAGACCATCAAGCCCCACTGTTACCCCTGCTTTGCCAAGCCCACCACTAAACCNACCACCATGGGAGGTGAATCACTGTCATGGGATTGGGAGGGTGCAGCAGATTTTGGAAGCAGCTAGGGTAGAGGCACATCAGCTGAGACAGATGCAGACAGACCTTGGATGTGCTGTACCCCAGGAAGGGCAGGTACTGGGCAGTCAGAGGACTCCCAACAGCTCCATCCAAAATAACACAAACTCTGAGCTTGGTCACAGCCTCACTGGGGTCAGTGCTGGATACCACCCTCCACGTGCTGCCCAGCCATCTTGTGCCCCTAGCAAGCTGATCCAGCAAAGCCTGGCTTGGGCAGAAGGCAGTGACACAGACGGGATCATGCCAGATCTGCTCAGGATCTGGCTCACCATGGGAACCAGGGCTGTACCAGCCCAAGGAAAGCACAGAGAGACCTGCACGGAACTTTAAACCACACATGGAAACTCCTTCACTTCTGGAAGGACCACAGGGCTTTCCAGACTCCACACATGGGTGTCCTCTCCTCAAAAGCAAGCTGGAGAGCAGCAGGTGTGCAGGGCTGCAGCTGCCATACCTGTGAGTCCACCTCGATGTTGATCCGGTACGCCTGAGCCTTGCCGTCTTCCAGGATAGGGGGTGACCAGGTCTTCCCTTCAGCTCTGCAGTGCAAAATTAAGTAAACTCTAATCAAATTGTTTTTTAAAAAGCCCAAACAAATAAAACCCACAGAAATCCCAAAGAAAGAGACAGGCTCCCTAACAAAACAAAAACGCAATTAAACAAATGGAAAAAAAAAAAAGCCTTGACAACCCATTCAGGGAAGAAATTTTCCCTAACAGCTGATGGAAACCTCCGTGGCACAACATACTAACACACTTCTTGCCTCTTAAGGAATTTGTTGTGTAACTTGGAAGCTACTTCACAGTGAGTAAAAAGAACAAGTTTTACAAGTTCATGGGGCTGCTCAACACCCCAGATCTTCTCCAACCAGCTGCCACATAACTGGCCTGACTCTTCCTGTACTAAGGCAGGCAAAGTACATCCCGTGCTACCTTGGCTTGATATTCAACAGCTGGGAAGATGCTGATGGAACAGCTGCCTAATTTATCATCAGGGCAGCCTGAACCATCCCTCTAAATCTTAATCAGCACCATCACTGCCTTCCCCACAGCCTCACTAAGCCCATGTGAACTCCTGGCCTCCTGATTTGGTGCCATTAACCACAGCCTGAACATCCAGCCCTTGTTCCAGGGGTGCCCAAGTAATTCCTCACACCTTACATCAGTGCCCACATAGGCATCAGTTACATAAATCAACTCCTTTCATAAACCAATAAGGATTTTCAACCACTTTGTTTCAGAACAGTAAGGCTGCTGTACTGCTTTGCCTTTCACAGCCTCACTGCCCAAAGACAGCCTTGCACATGTTGGGGAAAAGCAGGACCCAAAAAATCCAGGGACAAAACACCCATTAACTTCAGGGAGGTCAGGGGTCTGGCCAAGAAAGGAGTTAGAAAATGGAGGGTGTGAAGAAGGAGGGAAAACCCCCTCAAAAGATTTGTCCTTGATAAATGACAAAGACACTTGAAAAAAAAGGAAATATCTGCTATTCCAGTCTGAGAGCAGGGGCAGCTTCAGAGATAGCAGTGACTGTGGCTTCAGGGACACAGAGGAGCCATGGAGCCCAACATGCTTAAAAAAGCTGTGACATCCCCTTGCCAGCAGTTCTCCCAAAGTGGGCACAGGGCCAGTTTCTCCAGGAAAGCTGCAGCACAGGCCTTCACCCTCTCAGCTGGCAGATGCCAAAAGGTTCAGAAAAAGCTGTGGGGCTCAGCCTGGCCCTCTGGCACAGATGGGCAGGTCTGGACAGTGCTGCCAAGGATTTCCCAGCAGTCTGTGTCAGCAGGAACAGCGATGCCACGTGGTTTCCTGTCCCACCCAAGGTCCTTTGGGTGCTCAACCCTCTGCTTTCAAGCAGTGATTGCAGCAAAACACAGCCCCAACTCAATTTATGGCTGCCTTTATTTGAAGCATGATTCTTGGTCTTGGTCAGGCCACTCTGTAACTCCCCCTTCTTGTTTTCCCCATATTCTGACTTTCCTACTGAACTTCCTAACCTAAAGGCATTTACTGACCAGAGCCTGAAAACAAAACCCATCTTGTTCTCTATCTCAGTAACACATAATGTCAAGAGTTGATGGGTGAAGGGCACAGAATGGAGCAGACCAGAGGGCACCAGGGGGATGGAAGCACTGGATCGTGTAGCTCCCTGCCCTCCCCTTCACACTCATGCCTGGCTGGAGGGGAACCCTGCCTTGATAAAACAGAGTTAACACCAAATTTCACGTGTCTTCACTGAAGACATGCAACAAACAGGCTTGTTATTTCAAATGTATTTCAGACAAACACATTTAAAAATAAATCTCCTTGTGCTGACTTGCAAACTGTTTTTTGTTGAAGGCAGTGTATAGAAAAGATGCTGCTTGAAGAGCATTCTCTGCCCAAGGGAAAAGATGCTAATCTGCACCACCACTTGAAGCTCAGCCTCAGGGCAGGGTCCAGGGTGTTGATCCACAGCTGTGACAAACAGCAGTGGCTAAACATGCACACAAACCAACAAACCCCCTCATCACTGCCCCAGGACATGGCTCCCTGAGCAGGACCAGGTCACCCCATGTTCCAGGAGGCAGATCCTGGAGCAGGGATCCACTCACACCTCGGAGGGAATGCCAGATGTGCTTCCAGCAATGACTAACAACTGGGCAACAGGATCCAACAGGTCACTTAGGAGACAGGAGAGAGATCCAAAAATCAAGTCACTGTGCACTCACTTTGGGCCAAACTAAAAATAGACCTAATAGCACATCACTGGAGCTCCTGTCCTCACTGCAGAAAAAACAAACTACTCAGTTTTTCCTGTCAAGAGAAATGCCACTCTCATGGACACCTCTGGGCATAGCCAAGAGGAGTTCTGCCCTTGGAGGAGCTGCCAAACCAACCCAACAGTGTGATCTCCAAGAGATCTAAACAGCTCCTCACCTCACCATCTGTCCCTGCCTTGCAGAGCCCTGAGCATTTATTTTTGCCTATGACATACAAAAGTCTTTAAAATCTGTGTTTATGAAGACTTTAAGGCTTGACAAAACCATTGCAATCCTCTTGCTTAGCAAAGCCCAGCCATGCCACCCACAAACCCTGCAGCACTGAAAGGCTGTAGGCCACCACCAGCAACATCTCTGTTAGAGAATTCACTTTGTCTGCACACACCACAAGGTCTCACTGTTAAAAATATCCACACCTTTGTAGGTGCAGTTGGGAAAAAACAACCTGAAGTCACAGACCCTCTACACAGTATCTTCAGGTCACCCTGAGGTTATGAACGAACATTTCTGTGTCTCAGGGAAACCAAGCAGACAGATCACCCCTAACCCCAGGAAGGCACATCCCAACACTGCTGTGAGACCACTGTGAGTGACCACAACCTCTGCCCTGTGCAGGAATCACCACTTAGGAGAGCAGATGCACTTTCAGAGATATTCAAGGGTCCAATCTGAGCCAAAAAACAAACACCAGTTGATATCAGTGGCTAAAATAAAGTGTAAGGGTGGGAATTCAGTCCATCAATTCACATAATGGAAACCCTCATCCATGAGAATAAACACTGCAGGTAAAAGCTGTTTCCAGCAAAACTGGGTTCTAAACTCCCAGTGAAGCTGTTCTGCTGCCAGACCAGCCCAGCATCTGGTGGCTCATCAAAACCTCTTGTCACTACACAAGGATTTCCACCTCTTCCAAGGAGAGCTCCTGCAGACATTCAGGAGGGGAACCCTGGTCCTGCCCTGGGCAAAGGTCCTCTTGGTGGTAGAAAAATCACCTAGTCTCCCTAAAACTGCTCTGGATGGAAAGCAAAACAACTGCCCTCCTGGGCTATGGGAAATTCCACCTGGTGAAGGGGTTTTGCTTGCTTTCCTTATTTTCTTTCTTTTGTAATACTGAAACCACACCATGGGCTGAGCTCAGAGGACTCTACTTTAGCCAGGCAGCTCAGAGATTCCTGTCTGAGGAACCAGGAGGAATCATGGATGGTTTGCTCCATTTATGGCAGTGCTCCTTCCCCACTGCCCAGCATCCAATCAGAACTACATAGTTTTCCAAGAAAAGTATAAACAGTAAATGATAGCTCTTTATATCAGGAAATGCCTCTTTAATCTGAAGTGGAAAAGTATATCCACTTATTTAAACTTATGATAGTTAATATTAGCCATTTGTGAACCTTATAAGGAGCACTTGTTTTGCCTGGCTAAGTTGTGATTTTGCATTTATTATTTATTAATTCCAATAGAAATAAATTTTAAAAAAAAACCAAAACCCAAAACCAAACAAGAAAAACAAACCCCCCCCGGAATAAACAAAAAACTACAACACACACACACAAAACAACCCAACTTAAAAAAAAAACAAAAAAAAAAAAAAAAAAAAAAAAAAAAAAAAAAAAAAAAAAAAAAAAAAAAANAAAAAAAAAAAAAAAAAAAAAAAAAAAAAAAAAAAAACAAAAACAATACCAAACTCAAGTCTTCATTTTGCTTTGAAATACCTAAAAAGCTAATTTGGCAGGACCTTCAAATGTGTATTAATTGAACAGATGCTTAAAATGACGGGTGGATGTTAATGAAGTGGAAGGGTTTGTCCAAAGAAGGTTTTGATTCCTATGCCACTCTTGCTTGAGTTGACACAACCTCAAAGACTCAACTCAGGCCACAGCCTGGAGAAGCCTTACAAGGTACAAATGATAATCCACATGTATAAATGAACTGAAACCACTTTTTCTATCAGTGAACCATTAAAAATTACTTTGTTTTACTATTCTTGAAAACACGGGACTATTACCAGACCATGGGGATGCTCCAAGAACCCAGCCTGAGAGCACATCTGCTCCAGGGCCAGCCAAAAGCCTTCTGAGCAAAACTGACACAGAAGCCCACCAGAGAGAACCAACCTGTTCACAGAGAGCAGCAGCTGGTCCACACATGCTTTGATCTTGTTTTGTGCTTCTAGATGTGTCATGTTGTCCGTGTTCTCTCCATTAATTGCCAGAATAATGTCTCCTGGGCACAGGTCTACCATGGCTGCTTTACTGCCAGGGTTAATCTGGGAAAAATAAAAGGGTTACTTAAAAGAATGCTGTGTTTTTTCCAAAAAGAAGTCCAGTTTCTTGGAATAAGATGCAGGTAAAGAGAACAGTTCTTTCTGGAGAATATGTGTTTTCTCTACACCAATGGCACCTACCTGAGGTTGGATGTCAGAGCTCTCAGGGAAGCCTCAGGTCTCCAAGGGCCATCCCCTACAACAACATTCCCTGAAATAAGGGATTTCAGCCAACTCCAGCCACAGTGGGACCAAGTCCTCTACTCACATTTGTCTCTTGCTTCAAATAAATGTAATATGCTCTTTCCAGAGAGATGCTTCACACTCCTTTGGCTTGCAGACCTTTCATGATGCATAAGGAGCATATGGAACTCCTCTCTGGTTACCCACCCGTGGAGAAGTGCCTTCCCCTGACTGCTGCCTGGGGAGAGGTCTCGTTTGACATCACTTTCTGGACTGACATCCAAATGACTTGTCTCTTTCTAGCCCTGCACAGCCACCAACCCCACAGGGATTTAGCAGACATGGTGCTTAGGAACATGGTTTAGTGGTAGCCTTGGCAGTGGTGGGCTAACAGCTGGACTCAAGGGTCTTTAAGATCCTTTCCATCCTAAATGATTCCATGATTCTATTCTATAAATATCATACAGCTCTTTAAACCTCCACAGTTCTTTCCTTCTAGTTTTGTAGGAGTGCCAGAGCCTTATAAAACTTCAACTTCTTTCCTAAGCAACTAATGACAGATCCAGGTACTGTTTGTGGTCAGCCACAAGACCAATCCTGTAGCCCACTAAAGAGGTTCTTGAGAAATTACCATTTCATTTACATCATCCTAAATGTGGTTTTAATTTCTACAATAATATAAAATGACACAAGGCATAGTCAGAACAGGTAAACATGTCTGGTTAAACTCTTAATACCTATGTGTTTGCCCTCTAATTTCCTCTTCAGTTTATTCACAACATCTGCTAACCAAACACATTTTATCAACTGAGAAGTTATGGCAAGCCTGACTTTTGGTTATTCATGTGCCACTGCATTAAAGCAAGCTGGTGCTTTGATTCTGTTTAGTCTTGATTTACACAGATGTAATTCCCTGTCTGAGGTGATGGGTCTCTGCCCCAGCCTCCTTGAGAAATCCAAACAGCAGCACTGCTCTACCCCCACCTCCCCTTGGCTGTGGCTCACAGCAGTGCATGACAGCAGCCAGACAGACCAGGAATAGTTTCTCAGACAGTAGGACCAAGCAGGGCAGTTCCCCAGTGCCCAGAATCCCCCACAGGCCATCATTAAACAGGTGGATTTTTAGAAAGGGGGTATGCACACATCCCATCTTTCCCATAATCCTACAATGGCTTGTGTTGGAAGGGACCTTAAAGATAATCTTGTTCCAACACAGAAGCACCTTCCACTAGTCCAGGTTGCTCAAAGCCCCATCCAACCTGGCCTTCAACACTTTCAGGGACAATTGGTTCTATTTCTGTAGGGAACTGGAAGAGGATTTAGTCTGACCACAACAGCCCCTGTGGATTGCACTAGAGCTCTCCCTGGTGAGCAGCAGAGAGCCCCTGGTGTAGCACAGGCCTGCTGCTCTGCTCCTGTGTGACCACAGCCACCACTGAAACACAAACCTCAAGGTGTTGGAGAAGCCACTGCTGACAAACCACTCCTGACAGTTAAGTAGAACTGGCAGCCCAAGCACAGCTTTTGTTGCATTGCCAGAGTAAATCAGTATTTGCCATTTGCTCTTCAATAGTTCCAGCTGGGCTGTTTGGCTCTAACAGAACTGCCCAGGCCACCTGCTCAGGGGCTGCCCAATGACTCAGCTCAGAGCAAACAACACGAGACGTCTTTCAGCTCCACACACATTAGCTCTGACACAGGACACTTCAACCCAGGACAGGATTATTTTTCTCCCGGCATTGTTAGGGGTTTTTGGACCCCTGTATCCATTCACAGGGCATTAGGGTCCTTCTACAGCCACAGAAGCTGCCAGACTCATCAGAAAGTCAACCTGAAGCTCAACCAGCAACTCCAAGGAAGCACCTCCATGCTTTTGCCTGCTATTTGCTTCCCTCAGTGTTCATCCCACAGCCCTGGCTGCCAGCAGGCTTTTACACTAACAGACATTCAGCTTGACCCAGGACAGCTGTATTTTGTTCTTGCCTATTCAGTGCTGTCTGGATGTCTGATGGATTTTCTTCCCCTGTACTGATCTTAACCAGGTTGTAGCTTCCTTGAAGAATAAGCTGTTCACAAATGGGACTCTTACCTAAATTTCCTATTTTTAGCTCTGCATCTTCCTGCTCCAGGAGTCTGCTCCAGCCTCTTCCTTTGTGCCATCCCTGGTGCTCAGCAGGTTCTGAGGCACAGCCTGGGATGCAATCCAGAAGAGCTGATGGTTTCACAGAATCACAGAATTGTTTGGGTTGGAAGGGACCTCAAAGACCATCCTGCTCCAACACCCTGCCATGGGCATGGACACCTTCCACTAGACCAGGCTGCTCCAAGCCCCATCCCACCTGGTTGTGAACACTTCCAGGGATGGAGCAGCCACAGCTTCTTTGGACAACCTGTGCCAATGCCTCATCACCCTCACAGAAACAACTTCTTCCTCATATCTATTCTAAATCTTTCTTCCTTCAGCTTAAGGCCATTCCCCCAAGTTTTCTGCAAGTGAATCAAAGCAACTCAGAGGAATGGGTCCAGTGCAGTGCCCTTGTCATCAGGGACCAGGGCAGGGCTGGAGTGAGCTGGTGGCGAGCTCTTCATGAGATGGTTAAGCAGATCCCACAGTGCTACCCACCACTTAAGCACTGCTGTATTTTCAGCAGGAAGGAATCAAGCATGAAATATGTGCAGAACCAGTTCATGTGCTGGGGAGGTCACTGGCACTTGGGTTTTCAGAGCTCCTTTTATGCCCATAGAAGCAGTGGTGTGTTCTGTGCCCAAGGCAGCCATGCACGCACAGCACGACCACTGCTCTGGGAATGCAGCATGCCTGCCTGCCAGAGAGCTTTACTGCTCTCCCAAAATTAAATAAAGAGAGAACAATGTTCTGAGTTTAACCCCTCCATGAAAACAAGCAGCTGCTTCCTCGCTTGTCTCTCAAAAAAAAAGGAAGATGCTTGAGAACTCTTACAAACAATAAATACTGAAAGAAACAAACCCCTTGCCCAGCAATGATTTTGTAGAGCAGAGCACAAGGGGGTGTTTGCAGAGCATGTGCCCCAGGTGAGCAGCTCCAGGCTCTCAAGGTCCCAGAGAGCAGCCCTTCCCCACACAGTATGCCTGTGGAGGGGGCTTCCTGCAGGGATTTGTTCCCCTAGGAAGCCAGAATGTACTTTTTCCCCCTTTTCTAATAAGCATATTACTCTTCCTAATCCCCTCAGGACATGTCCCATTTGTGACATCTTTCTGCGTCCTCCACAGAGCACTGTGCTTCAAAAAATACCAGAGGTCCAATATTGGTGCCTGTCTCAACCCCCTCTATTGTTCCAGTAAGAAAAACATAATTTTAAAGAGAGAGCTCCCAGTGAACAGCCCTTCTTTCACTCTCCTCTGCCTCTTCAGTCAGCACTGACAGCACTGCCAGCATCACCTCCACTTTATGCTGTTTGCCAAACCATCACCAGGGATCTCAATAATTACAACCAAATTTTAAAAATAAGTTTTTCCAGTCATATTCCTCACTGCCTTTTCCAGGATTACCATCCACCTCTCCACTCTCCTCTAAGGCAATTTTCCTCCAGCAGCCCCCTCCCCAGACAAGTGGACACTCTGATGCTATAAAACAGATTTGGACAATCCCAAAGCCAGCAGCAGCTCTCTTATCTAGCCACTGGAGCCTTGCTAGGATTTACTGAGTGCTGGCATCTAACAATGGCAGGCCATCAAAATAAAGTACATTGGGGCAACTGCCTTGTGCTTAACCTAAGTGGGTTGGTGTTGGAGCTGTGCAGTCTAATTTAGTAAGCAAGATTATTTGCACCAAGAGGAGTTTGCTCTTGAGACACAGTGTTCTGCCTTCTGCCCTGGAGCTTGGCCACAGAAGGCTGCCAGGGCAGGAGAGCATTCAGAGCAGGGTGAAGTCCCCATGCCTGCTGCCTGCATCCCCTGCCCTCCCAGGGATGGGAACCCTGCCCACTCAGAAACAGCTTTGCTCAAGCCAGCTTTTGAACTGGGCAAACCCACAAGCTGAAACAATCAATACTTAGTAAAATGTTAATTTGTAATATTAACTTAATCCCTCTTTATTTCAACTCTTTTCCCCAGAATCCTGCCTCTAAGGTCACCTGTGTCAGGACTGAAGGATGAGGGATACAGCTCCTCACTGCCTGCACAGGCCTCAGCACAGCCATGGGAAAGACTAAATTAGTCCTTTTTCTCCCAGAATTTTTTATCCAAATCAACAAAAGGTGCTTATTCTGGACATTCCCATTAACATAATGAAGGCAGCTTTACCTCTGCCACATCTTCACTTTTTTATTAAAAGTGCTACTCTAATGTATCCCATCAGTGAACAAAACCAGGATTTAATGGGTTAAAAGGTGCAATCCCAAACAAGCCTTAAAACACATACCACACCACTCTTCTCTTAAATCAGTGGTAGTTTGTTGTAGGCAAGGCTGGGGGAATTTTCTGTTCTGCAACTGTGATCAAAAGGTCCTGATTAAAGTCTTCAAGAGACTTTCAAGACAGTGTGACAAAATTCTCAGCTTTTAAACAAAGCCTGTCTGTTCCATGCTATGGGGTAGGGGATGATCTTACTTAGCTGCATCTTTTAAAACAGGAAGAACCAAGAGTCAAATAGCTAACTAATGAAAAAGAATTCCCTAAACCCATTAAACATTTTTCCAGGGATTCTCTTCAGCTTTTGAAAGCATCCTGTCTTGAATTCCTTGCCAATTCATTTGCATTTTTCTAGTTGCTTATATAAAGAGTGATGTACCAAGACATTATTTAGATAAGCTCACAGCCCAGTAAATGAAGAACACTGGTTATGCAATCTGAATTCACTGAACTACTGAAGAAAATAGGCTTAAAAGAATAGAAGAGAAAGAACCAGAGTATAAAAAGCAAGACACTTGAAAATCCTTGAGTCCAAGTACTAATGGATCCAAATCCACATTCAGAAACAGATCAAAAGTGTAGATCCTAACCTGGCTCCAACTCTGAGGTCTCTGAACAAAGAAGAGGCTGAGAATCAGTGAAACTGGACATGAGTTTTAGAGCAACCAGCCACTCACCCATGTGCAGACCTCAAGACCTGGACTGAGAAATACAGGGAAGGGACCCACAACGATCATCTGGTGTATGCTGCCAACAACTCCTGCCCAGCCCCAGGGCACACAGCTCCAGCAGCACTGCCCACAGTGCCCGTGGTCACTGCCACTGGGAGCTCCTTTCTCCTTCCTCCAAAGACAAGGTACAGACTCTGTGCTGCTTCACTGCACAGAACAGCCCAGTTCAGCAATGTGAACACTTAAATCTGCTTTTAATCTGTATTTATTTGCCTTATTAGGGATCAAGGCTAGGGAGGGACAGCCTGCCCTGGGGACAGCAGTGAGCCCTTGATGTGGGTGTGCTTGGAGCACCACTGCAGTCCCTCAGGTACTGCACCTCTGCAGAAACCACACTGAGCAGCATCACAGAAAGTGTTTATGGCCAGAACTGCTTCATCTCCTTCAGAGGTTCAGGGCCCACTCTCCAGTGAAGTCTCTCCCCTCAGAGCCCCCTCAACAAGCAGCAGGGCTTCTCAAACCCCTCTCGGGAGCGAGCCTTAAGCGCTGTGCAGAACACACGGAGGAACTGCTTAGAGTTTGCCTTCCAAACCACCTGCCTCTTGGCCAGGAAGCCAGGCTGACACCTTCAGAAGGAAGTGTACACAGAGTGACCTCCAAAGGGAAAAAAATTCTTCAACACAAGAAGTTTAATTCAGTCAAAGCTGAAGTTTCATCTTGCAGCACACTCAGGTGTTAATCACAGAGTGCAGGGACTGGCACCTTCGCTACACAGCTGCTTTCTCCCAGTTTAATGGTGAATGTCAAGTATTTTGCAGGGTTTGGTCTTTTGGACCTGAAGCTTTACACAAGCTAAAGGCTTCTGAAGTGTTTTGTAGCTTATGATAAACAACAGCATTCAGAGAAGTGTCAGCATGCTGCAAACCCCCAGCTGACAATGGCCTCTGTTGTTATTCTGGAATCAACTCTTCAAGACAGCTTCTCTTTTAGCTGTGCACTGCTCATATCTGATAATTAAGAATAACAATTTGAAATAATCTTATTTAATCTGGTATATTTTGCTTTCTGAAGCTTGGGCTGTAAAATGTCATTGCCACATAATCTGCTATCAATCCACACAAGATGTGAAACTACTTAAGGCTTGATGGGTGTGAATTTAAGTTGCTTTGGTTGACAAGAAGGGCTGAGTGTGGCTGTGAGGCATCCTTATGGTGTTTGGAAAACTCATTGGCTGAAATCCTCTCGAACAGCACTTTTAATATTTTAAAAATAGAGCTGTGTTCTCTATGGGAAGAAAGTGGGGTTTATTTTGGGTCTCTCCTGGCTGTAAAAGTTCCTCAAAAGCCACAATCTTTGATATCTTTGCTGTTGCTCAAGTAACATTGCTCAAGTAAGTTTACTTGAAGTTTTTGTGTAAATTCTGAAGTAGAAACCAAACACAACCTTATCTACCAGGGCCTGGGGCAAGTGGGGTGTTAGGGGCTGTGTACAAATCCACTACACAAACAAGCTCAGAGAGATATGGGGTTTGCTCTGGCACACATCTGGCAACAAATCAAGCAGAGTATTTTTCAGTGAACTTGTTTGTTTTAACCTTTTCTATCAACACTGCTAGATCTTGAGAGTGCTTCTGTTTTCTTTCACACTTTAGCACCTGTGGTTACAGGTGACTTAAAAAATAAAAATGTTCTTATTAAGCGTTTAGGTATCTGAGAACCACAAGTCAAGGCATTTTGAGAGCTCAGAAATCAGACAACAAATTCAGTTAGAAATATTATATGGTTCCTTCTAGGATTTCCTGTGGCTTTTGACATGTATTTTGTCCCCAAGCTACCAAAAATGAAATTAAATTGCATTGGTCTGCATTAATTCCATACAATTCTTAATGGTATATTTGTGTTAAAATTAAAGGACTTATTGAATTTCAGGAGGACCAGGATTATAACCATCTGTTGTGTTATACAGCAAAAAAAAGTGTAGGAAAAAAAGAATATTGCACGTATTTCCCCCTGTATGCTTCTTACACCAACAGGGCTATCCCAGTAAGCCTGTTATCTAACTATTGCCTTTAACCCACTTTATCAAGTGGGATGTAAGTGCACACTTCTACAAAATAATTTGGAATACCTGTCCCAACAGGACAGGGCAATCTTTCAATCTTCAAGGAAAACTGACATTACCACCATCTAAAACAAAAAGAAGGGGGAAGGAAGAAAAAGCCCAAACTCACAAATCCTTAATCCCAAATACCCAGGGACACTGAATGTGCACTGCTTTGTCCAGCCTGGCAGAGGCCTGGTGTGTTTTCATGGGTGTGCTGGGTTTATTTTGTTAACTTGCCCCAAGGTCAGACCTTGCCTAAATGGATCTACATGAATCATTCTTTCCTGCTTTCCCACTTGGGATTATCAGTGTGCTTAATTACCGTAGTTAGTATTAGGCTTTCATTCCAGCATGTTCCACCATTACTGTCTCTTGAACCAGCACAAGCATTTCTTCTTCTCTTTCAGTCGTTAAACAAAGCCTCAGTGACAGAAACACTTCAGCAGCAAATACATTTCTGACATAATTCTGTTAGTTCTTATCTGTAGCTCAGATTAACTGCTCTGTACCAGCACAGCTTCACACTTAACCACCCAGATTTCTCACCCCTGAGTTTACAGGAATGATGAGAACAACAAAAACTGACTAGCAGAAGTATTTCCTTCCACTTCAAAAAATCATCCCACTTCAAATACTGTAACAAACATTACCATGCAACCAAGTGAGGGACAGCTTTCATCACTCAGCTCTACACAGGCAGCAAAGCCACCAAAAGCCAGCAAAAATCAGGTGGGGTCATAGTTTGGGGATTCAGCAACACAGAGTGGCTTCTTCAGTCCATTTGGGAGCTCTGAACAGAGAGTGCATAATTCCCATCTAATAAACTATCAAATACATAAGAATTCTATGAAACAAACAAGAAAAAACCCATATGGAAATGAAAGAGAAAAGCCCTGTTCCTTTTGCTGCTCTCTCTGATCCTTGCCTTCTCTACCAACACATGTGGAGCTCCTGGGGTAACCAGACCTGTTGCTGCCAGCCCTGCTCTGGGGAGCACCTCCTGCTCAGCCACCCCCACCCACACAAGGACAAACCTCCCAGGCCCCCCCAGGTATTCACCTCTGAGGGGGCTCTCTCTGCATTCACACAGGATCAAGCACAGACTTGGGCATTTGCTGGCTGCCCTGACAGAGTCAACAAAACCACTTTTACTGGAATTCCTTCCTCAGCAGAATTCTTTCTTGAGTATCCTAACCTTTAACAGGACACATCCCTGCTCAAATGCAAAAGCTGCTTGAATTTAAAAGTCAACCTTAACTCAAACAATACCTGGGTAATGGATTGCAGACCAATTATTTCTCACCCTTCTTGTGTTACAGTTCCAAGTCAACGCTGAAAATTACATTTTTGCTGCTGCACTAGAGACCAATGGGTAAACTAATGTTGAAGCCAGCAGATAAATGAAAAATTGTACTAAAATCTCATTCAAAAAATAAGGGAATTGGTCCATTTGTCAGTTATCTGTTTAGCCAAGTAATTTATCTATGATTTCAAAAGCAGCAAGTGCATGGATTAACACTGGCAGAACTGGGCAGATGACAACAGAGGCTGCTCCAGGAGCTGGACAAGCAAGTTCAAGTGACTAAATGCATTCAGCTCCTCTAGTTACGCTAATGACTGATTATCTTTTAATCCCAGACAAGGGGTAGATCAACTGTGATCCCACAAAGAACCACAGCACTCACTCATGTGGTTACAAGCACAACACTGAGAACAGCCAAGTGAGTTATTCAACTCCTGTTCCTGAGCCGTGGCTGCTGGTCAAAATTAATGTTGTCCCTGTACTAAGAGCCACAGGGAACCCCCTTTCCCACAGAGGGCAAACACAGCACCCAGTATTGGCCTGCTCAACCAAGGAAAAGCAGCCACCAGAAATTTAATTAAGTCTTAAAACCACTTTCTATCAAGTCATTAAGGCCAACTCGAAGCAGAATTTTTGGATCATTTCCTACCCCTATAAATATCCTTAGGAGGAGTAACCATTAATGATGTGATGTCCTACACCTAGTGTGAGCTCAGTTAACAGTGGGTATAAAACAAACTCTGTTTCCCCCCAAGAACACAACAAATCCCTCCCCAGCACTGTGCTGACAACACCCCAGGATCACCCTCCAGGGCTGTGTGCCCCCAAACCAGCCCAGCAAACTCCAGCCCTGCTAATCTGGGTCCTCCTGAATATGCCAGAAGAAACAGGATAAAAGGGTGGCTGTAGCAACCCTAACTTTCCATGTGACTGCATGAGAGATGCCCTAAGCACACCCTTCTGGATTTGCATTTCTCTGTAACACTGAGGAACTCAACACCACTCTCACCTGGAGCCCTGGCCTCTCCAGGGCAGAGCTCAGCATCTCACTGCTCAGCACAGCAATCAGATCTTTACCCCTTGTCACTTAGGACTGATCAAATCACAGAGGGAAGTGACCTGTTTTCAAGAACAAAAGACCATTGCTCAATGTCACTTGAGAGAGCTGCAAGGGATGGACTGACCACCATCAGCACCTGCACAGACACAGCCACCTCACAGGGGCTAAAGGCCAAAGCAAACCCTTGGGAGCAAGGCAAGTCCCATCCCAAAGCAGGAGGGGGTCACTGTCATGTTCCATGCTACCAAATCCATACAGTGTCACCTCTCTCTTGACAATACTGTCACAAGACACTTCTGTGGGCCACCTTCAGCTCTGCCCCCTACCTGACACCTCTCTGCCCTGCACCCCTCTGCCTCTTCCTCAGCTCACCCTGGCAGCTCCTTTCATTATTTCCAGCCTCCAGCACCCAGAGCTGAATGTGGGTGGCCTTGGATGCCTGCAGCCTGATTTCCCAACACAACCAGTCCAAGTAGGATGCTTGCAGAGCTGTACAGCCCAAACACCTTGTGACACCTTGATCCTCAACCCCCTTTGGGCTAAGTAGTGGGGGGCAGCAACCCCATATTCCTCAGGCAGCCCAGCACACCCAGAACATGTTGGCATCTTGGGCCCACAGCTGGATGTGGGATTCCAAGAGTGTGGTCCCGCCTCCAGGCAGGACTTCTGCTTTTACAAAGATGTTTGTAATTTAATGGCATTTTTGTATAAAACAAATAAAATTGAAAATAAAGAAGAAAGGCACTTGGAAGTAAGCAGAACTCAGCTAAAAGCCTTCACAATTATCAAGAGTCTCCCTCCTGCCATGAACCAGCCCGGGCAAGGGGGATGGAGGCTTCTCATTCCTGGAGACAGGAAGCCCCCAGCCCCCTTGCCCATGTTTCAAGCCAGAAAAAACAGATTTCATGGATAATTACAGAATAAAAGGGAATATGGCACCACAACAGCCACAATCAGTCCCCTGCACAGTAGCAGGGTTGCACAGACCCATCACCAAGCAAAGCCCAGGCTCCCCAGGGAGCCCTCCAGCAGCCCCTTCCTGCAATGATCCCCGTGGCCAGGAGCTGTAGCTTCTTCCCCAGCTTTAACATTTTCAGGTACTATTAGCAAAGCAAGCGAGGTTTTTTCTTGTGTTTAGAGACCAGAGCCCATGCAGAGCACCCTACATCTATATTTACATCCCAGCAATTTGTTTACCACCCTCTGGGAGCAGCCCTTAGAGTACATCAGAGCATCACCCCACTCTTCAGTGGGAGCAGAATTTAAAAAGGATCCAATTTAAAAGGCTGCCAAATGGAAAAACACTCTACATCTGCTTCTTGTGTTACAACTCCTTGTGAACTCCACAGCAAGACTGGCCTGATGAGAATCATCCTCCTCACACCTTCCAGGTTTGCTGAATCAAACAAGAAATTTGGCAAGCCATCTGTTTAGAAGCAGACTTAGGTTTTTCTTGTTTAATATTAAACCAGTTGGTTGTTTTTTGTTGTTTTTTTTTTTCAAAGGAAAACAGGCTCCCTCCACTAAGCTCAAATGTTCATTTCCACAACAAGAACTTTTCTGCAATTGCCGGGAAGCGATTTGTGATACATCTCATGCTACCAGGGGAGAAACACAACTCTCCATGTCCAGGAGGTTGGGGCTGAGGCCCAAAAGCCCAGTGCTGCCTCTGACACAGCCCCAGCTGTGAGTGGACACCTGCCCCCCTACCCAGCCAGCCCCTCCAGCTGCTGCTCCAGCACCACCCCGGCCTTCCCCCTGCTCCATCCTTCTCCTCCGGTTACTCTTCAAAACAGCCCCCACTGGAGCACTTGGAAAGCAACAGGCCAAAGTAAAAACAGAGACAAAGCCATGCAATAGACATGTTTGAACTCAAAGACAAACTAAATCTCTTTAAAGCATGAGCTCTTCCATAATTATTTCTTTGAAACTCAGGGTATGTGTTTTCTTTTTTCTGTCACAGCTTTGGCAGATGAATGAAAAGACGGCAAACAGCTTGTGCACATTACAACAGTATTTTAAGCTACAGCTCCTTTCAAATGCACTCAGTTTGTTCCAGAACTTCAGCAGCAGCTGCCCAGGGGAGCTCGGCAATCCTGCACAGCCCGACATGCAGGGAAGGCGAAGCCCTCTGCAGGGGCAGCTGGACGGCGATGGGAACACTCAGTGCCCACAGGAATGTGCCCAGCTCACATCCAGCACCTCATCCATCACACAGCCCATCACAACACCTCGCCACGCTCCTTCCTGCACGGGGGATGGTTTGTTTTCACATGTATCTACACACAAAGCCTATTTCAAGCTATCTGCGGCGCCTTAGCAAAGAATTTTCCAGAATACATATTTGTGAGGTCAAACACAAGTGTGAGTACACTTACACAGTAATTATTACCAGCCCACAGAGACCCCAGAACACTGCAGCCTGCATGGAGAAACTTCTTGCTGACTTAACTCATGCCTTCTTTAAAAACCCCAACAGCCTGTGAACTCAGTCCAGGGCATGAATCCAAACCCTGTGAACACTAAAAACTTTGAAAGCAGATCCTTATGAATTAACATCCAAAAAAATAAAAGCATGGAGAATGCTGTAACACTGGAAAAAGCAGCTGAAACAGCGCGGAGCTCAGAGGGGAGCACTATTCGAGTGTACTGGGTGTATACAGCACAATCCGGAGCTCAGAAGAGCCCAAGCGCTGCCACCCGCCGGCCCCGGGCAGAGCCCGCCCGCCGCCCATCACCTGCGGCCGCTCCCCGCTCCGCTCCCCCGAGCTCACCCTGGAGATGGTCAGCGGGGCGCTGAAATCTTTACCGCCCACCAAACGAAAGCCCCACGGCGAAGGGCCACGCAGGACCACCGAGTGGGACATAGCGGCGGCGGCGGGGCGCTCCCAGCCCGCGGGCGGCTCTCCCTCCGGCTCCACTCGCGCTCCCCAGCGCCGCGACCGCCCGAGCCCGGCCGAGCCCGGCCGAGCCCGCCTCCCCGGAGCGCCCCGCCCGCAGGGCGGGTCGGGGAGCAGCGCTGCACCCCTCCCGGACGTCGCTGGGCGAGCTTAAGCACGGATTTCCCCCTGAATCCTTTCCTAGGTGGGGTTCGGAGCGACTGCTCGCAGTGGTGAAGCTGCGGTACTGTACTCGTTCGGTGTGCTCAAAGCCCCTCTCACTGCAGTTTGGTCCTCGGCAGTGGGAGGAAAATGATGCAATAGGTCAGTAAGTGTTTGGGTTTGACTGTTTTATTCATTACAGTAAGTCTCCTGAAGGAGAAAAAAGTTCAAGAAAGTAGTCAGATTTGGTTTAAAGCAGTTTGTGAATCCTTCGTGGTCATCATTTGGGCAAAAGATAAACTTCCAAGAAAATAATCACAGAGTGACAGAATAGTTTTGTTTGGGATGGACCTGAAATGTTACCTCAATCCAACCCCCTGCCATGGGCAGGGACACCTTCCACTATCCCAGGCTGCTCCAAGCCCTTTCCAACCCGGCCTTGAACACTTCAGGGATGGGGCAGTCAGAGTTTCTCTGGACAACCTGTGCCAGGGTCTCACTACCCTCACAGGGAGGAATTTCTTCCTAATCTCCAACCTACCTCTGCCCTCTGTCAGTTTGAAGCCATTCCTCATTGTTCTGTCTCTCCAGGCCCATGCTCCAAGTCCCTCTGCAGCTCTTTTGGAGCCCCTTTAGGCACTTGAAGAGGCTCTAAGTTGTCCCCAGAGCCTTCTCTTCTCCAGGCTGAACACTCCCAGGTGTCTCAGCCTGTCCCCACAGCAGAGGTGCTCCAGCCCTCAGAGCATCTTCATGGCTATTGTACCCCAACATTGCTGTGTCCTTGCATGGATCTCTGGAGCAGCACCTGGCACTGCAGAGGATCTGTTTCCTGGTGCTACAGCTGAACCAGCGCCTGTTGGAGCACCATGGAGATGTCCATGCTGCCAGTGGGTGTTTAATGGGATGGTTTGCAGTGGTGGGTTGGAGGTGGGGCAGGTGGTCAGCAGAGCTGCTGAGCATGTCCTCAGAAGATGAGAAAAAATCTCAGAATGTCTGTAAAATTTCCTTTTCTTCCTGGAAAGGGCAGGGCTGGAATATCCCACTTGAAAAAAAGGACCTAACAAAGGATTCATTGTTTTAAAAGTCCAGTTTTCTTGAGTACCTTCTCACTGTCTGGTTTCTGCAAGTTTGATTTATGTGCCATTTGCTGCGAGGGCTCTTTGCTCGTGGCACAGGAAGGTTTGTGTGACTGGCTCATTGCTGTGCCCATTTACTGGGCTTTGGTCTGGGACAGGGGTTGGAGCTGTGACTTTTAAACAGTCCTGAGCTGTCCTGCAGCTTTGGGATTTAGCAGCATGCTGTGTCACAAACCTGAAACATAATAAACTTGTTTTGATTTGCTAGAAAGGTGCCTGCAGAGGAGAGGTCCAGCTGCAGCCCACACCAGCAGAGCTTTCCCTTACTCTTTGTTCCTCACAAGTGCCTGCCTCCAACAAGAGAGCTACACAGGCTGACTTTTGTCTGGGTGATGAATCATACCTCCTTATTCCTCCATGATATCACCCAGGGCACAGAAGCCTGGGAGTAGGCTGGTCTGAGGTTTCTTTTCTTGTGTTAGAAAATCCACCCAACAGCCAAACAGCAAAGTTCCTCTTGCAGAGAGCTGGAGCACTGGTTGATGTCCCAGCTCTGCTGCTCTCGCTGCTCTGTGATGAAGAGGATTCTCTGGAGGACACAGTTAAAGATGTGCACAAATGCAGTATGTCAGCATCTCCTTCCTCTTAGGAGGGAAAAGAAAAAATTCCTCCTGTGAAAGGCAATAAGTTTACTGAAAATAGCAACCAGAGATATGGGAAAAAAGAAGAGGAAAAACCCTAAACCCATAGTTCTGTGGAGTCAGACATTTCCTACTGCCGTTCAGTGGAGCTCCATTCCCTGGGTGGATTCTGAACTGCACCCTGCTGTGAAGGGCAGCTCTGCTGTGCTGCAAAGCCTCAGGGGTTTGAAGTAATTTGCTGGCAGAGGCAATAGATGATCAAAACACAGAAATCCCCTCTATTAGAGTATTCATTTCAAAAAGCAGACAGGAAACTGCTGACTCCGAGGCACTTTCTTTTCAAGGCTTTCTGAATGCTCAGCCCAGATCACCCCTCATGGAACTGATGGCTCATCTAAAACTTAACCCAAGTAAAACAAAATTAGCCAAATTGGTGTAAGTTTGTGGGTGTGTTTATTCCAAATGAGACTGCATTCCAGAATACACTACAGTGTGTGAAGTAGAGGCAGTTTTACTATGAATAAAGCTATCTGCATTTGAATTGCTCATGAAGTGTTCACATGCAGAGCAGCTCTCAGGATTCAGAACTGTATCAGGAACTAATTTTGCACCCCTCTGTCATAGATGTTTTTCCCCAGGATACAGGAAATGAGAACATTAGCTAAAGAGGTCCATGGTTCACAAATGCCCTATGTTCTCTCAGCTGCTCACACACCTTTTCACATGAAGCTTTCTTTAATCAAAGCAAACATGACCCTGCAGTTTACAAAGAACTCAGTCAGCTCTCACTTCAACTACCTAAAGTAGGCTCATAAAATTCTGATTATGTCTTTGATAGAATCATAGAATCACAGAATGGCTTAGGTTGGGTGGGACCTTAAAGATCAACGTATTCCAACTCCCATTGGCAGGGACACATTCCTCTACAACAGGTTGCTCAGTGAGAATTTTTCAATTCTATTTTAAGTCAGTTCCAAAAACTAATTTGAATTCTACTTCTGGCTAAGAAATTAACAGGACCAACAGCAGCTGAACCTTGTTGTGGGAGCAAGTCTTGACATCCAGCTGAAATACAGTACTGCCAACGTGCTCATTCTTCAGCTGAGCTGAAACCCTACAGCAAGCTCTAACAAAGGCCACACATTGTTCAAAGAGAGGTCAAACATGTTCATGAATTCAATCTCATCACTCCATTCTCTTTATCTTTCCCCTCCCCAATATTTTCCTTGATATTTGTTTCCAGTATTTTTCCACCCCAAAGCCTTATCACCTCTTTGTCTCTTTTTTTGACTGTTCCATTCAGGCTCACTTTGCCACCGGTGACACTCTCGGTTTCCTTCCTTTGTTATCACAGACCAACTGGGTAAACTACAGATCTTTGTGTGCCATTTTGAATGAACATTCATGTTTTCCATCTGCCACCCTCCCAATATCTAGCAGAGGTCTGTGTTTATCTGAGAGTGACCCTTTATCCTAAAATGACCCTTCAATGCTTTTTTTTTGAACATGTCTCCATATGAGAATGATTTGAAGCATCATTGTGGCTTGATAGTTCTTCTCCAGGTCAGGAGATTTTCTTGCTTGTACAAATTGTCATCAGGGCTCTGGCTGTTTCTGTTTAGAGCCATTTCAGTGGCTGAAGTTAGTTAGGAGTTATTCATCCTTGGAATTGTTCAAGGCCAGGTGGGAAAGGGCTTGGAGCAACTTGGTCTGGTGGAAAGTGTCCCTGCCCATGGCAGGAGATTGGAATGTGTTTTAAGATCCCTTCCAAACCAAACCATTCTATGATTTAAAAGTAGTTTTGAGGACCAAACTAGCTGTTAGCCTGAGCGTTGGCCTTACCAACAGCCACACTCCTGTTTAAATTTCGTGTCAGAGGCTCATGGTTTGTGTTTGAAAATAATTTGCCATGAGCAGTCATTTGTGTTTTTCAATGCTGGTTACTCCTCTCCATATTTGTGATTGAAAAAGGTCTCTGAAAGTGATGCTGATCATATGAATTAAAAATCCTTGTGGGAGTAAAAAACTCCAAGCAATGTTTCATGGCATTTGTGCAATTCGCCCTCCCAGTAGTCAGTGTTTCTCACAGTACAATCTCTTTTCCTTTCTTACATTAATTGGTAATCCTTGATTTTTTCATCTTAATTTCCATTTCCATTGCCTGAATGAGTCCTTTCTGGGGTCATCCTATCCCAAGAGGATTCACATACAACACATTCTCAAGGATTCCAGTTTATTTCTTTACATAATAGTTTTTTTTAAAAAAAAATCCAAAGCCTCAACATCCTGTGAACAGTTAAATTTGAAACTCCTTACTTGGATCAAGTACAGGCAATTCTCAACCCTATGGCAGCTTTAGCTGCAGGTTTCCAAAGGATTACTTAATTTATAGGCTTTGCAGGATCTCTCAGATCTGAGTTATTATTTTGGCTTTTGAAAGTTCCTTGGCAGACACCCAAGTGTTGGGAACTGTCATCCTGAATTCTGTTTAATTCATTTGTTTGTCTAAATCATTTCTAAGAAGCTTGTCTCATGGATCTAAGCAACCCACAGAGAAAAATCCAGCTGTGATAGAAACCATTAGGATAATGAAAGAAATCTCATTCCTCCAGTAGAATTTCTCCTCTGTAATCACCTTCAGGTGAAGAAGCCAGCTGCCTCCCAAAGCTTTGGAGATTTAAGGGATTATTATGGAGAAAAACTGAGAGAGAATAGGTTTAGATTAAATATTAGGAAGAAACTCTTCCCTGTGAGGGTGGTGAGGCCGTGGCATAGGTTGCCCAGAGAAGCTGTGGCTGCCCCATCCCTGGAAATGTTCAAGACCAGGTTGGATGGGGCTTGAAACAACCTGGTGTAGTGGAAGGTGCCTTGCCCATAGCAGGGTGTTGGAGCAGGATGATCTTTAAGGTGTCTTCCAACCCAGAATGTTCTGTGAGTCTGTAAAAACTAAGAAGCTTCACTGTGCATGGTCAGATTCATCTTTGTGCAGCAGGAGCAGAGTCACAGTAGGGACAAAGGCAAATCTTTTGCCTTTGTAAGATGTGTTCAGAGGATAAAACACAGCAGGGCCTGACACAAAATGCAGTTTATTCTTCTATGCTGGCAAATACTCATGAGACAATATTTATTCTAAGTCTTGCTCATCAGGCTACCAGTCATCTACCAGAACTTCATACTGGGGTTTTGCAGCCCGCTGAGCAGCAAGGGTAAGTCCCTACCTCCCAAACTGCAGACTAAACACAAGATAAGAGCCTGTGGATGGATTTCCCAAGGGGAACACCAGGAAGCAATGACACAGAGTGGCCAGCTCACATCAGAGTTCAACAGCAGCCTGTCCTTGATAATGATAGCTCCACAGAAGGCTGTGGACAAGGACAAGGCTCACATCAAGGCTCACAGAAAGGTCACAAAACATTAAAAAGGTTACAAATAAAACTCTTTTATATATATATA
>VZRX01020793.1:7140-31729 GCA_013398075.1 Notiomystis cincta
TTTTGTCTGTGATTGAAACCAGTAAAGCTTTGAATCCAAATCCTAAGGAGAAAGTCAAATAATTCAAACAAGTAAATAACACACCCAGAGAAATATGGTTCGTTTCTAGCTCAGCAAATCTAGAGTATTTATGTCTGGAAAAGGTCTTATACAGACTTCTATCTTTATAATTGCTAGGAGGAAGCACAATACAAATTATTTGGGGGCTCCATCTGGACAAGCACAAGAACTTCCACTGAGTTTACTGATGGTGGGAATTGCAGGGAAGAAAATGAATGGGAAAACAGACAGATGCTCTTTACACAGCATCAGTTTCTCTTGGAATCTGCTGAACCACCTCACATAACAGCACTTTCCCTCCAAGAGACCTTGCTTTGGCAAATACTGCAGCAGTGTCAAGAGCTATGATTTCAGCTGATACGTTTTCACACTGCTTTGTGTTTCATCTTGAATAGAAAAGCGTGGTAACCCAGCTTTCCTGCAAATTATTGTGGATATAAATTAGACTGACTGCATTTCTGCACATGCTTCCACATGGCTCACTACCACTTAAAGGAGAGAAGGGTTACTCCCATCCCACCTCATCCCATCCCTTCCTGTTTCTTCACTCTGTCCCTCCTCATACCCATTCCAGGTGATTACGTCTCTTGAGAACAGCTGAGGCACTGGCTGAACCCTTCTGCAGTAGAAGAAGCAGAACCCATCTCAGCAGAAGACTGAGACACTGTATTTTTCTAGATTCTTTTTCTGCCTAATTTGTGAGAAGCCATGGAAGGGATGAGTGTGCATTAGAGCAGTCATGGGTGGCCATAGCACATGACAGAGATGGGCAGAAAATTTATGGGGAGAAGGGTAGAAAAGCAAAAAAGCCATGGCTATGATGGGATGCATCCACAAGTGCTGAGAGAGCTGGTGGACATCATAATAGGCCTGCTCATGATTGTCTTTGAAGGGTTGTCGAGATCAGGAGAGGTGCCTGAGAACTGGAAGAAAGTGAATGTCACCTCAGTCTTCAAAAAGAGCAAGAAGGAACACCCAGGGAACTACTGGCCAGCCAGTCTCAACTTCCCTGGAGAGAGGATGGAGTGCCTCATTGGGGAGGACACCTTTCTTCCATTGTGGAGGGCACACAAGACCAGGGGGTGATCATGAGTAGACAGCATTAAAGGTAAATCATGTCTGACCAACTCAATTGCCTCATATGAAACAACTACCTGGACAGGTTGGAGAGATGGGCAGGGAAGAACAATCTGAAATTCAGCAAGGGAAAATCCAGGGCCCTGCACCTGAGGAGGAATGATCCCATACACCAGTACAAGCTGGGGGCTGACCTGCTGGGAAACAGCTCAGTGGAGAAGGACCTGGGGGTCCTGGCTGGCAGCAAGCTGACCAGGAGCCAGCAGAGTGTTCTTGTGGCCAAGCAGGCCAGTGGTGTCCTGGACTGCATTAGGAAGAGCATTGCCAGCAGGTCAGGTAGGTGATCCTGCCCCTGTGCTCAGCTCTGGTGAGGCACATCTGGAGAACTGTGCCCAGTTTAGGCCTCTCCAGTATGAGAGAGACATGGAACCCCTGGAGTGGGTCCAGTGGAGAGCAAGAAGATCAAGGGATTGGACCATCTCTCCTATGAGAGCCTCAAGAAGAGACAACTGGAGGGGCCCTCATCAGTGTCTGTCAGTGTCTGCAGGGAGGGCTCAGAGAGGGACCAGGCTCTGCTCGGTGGGGCTGAGCAGCAGGACAGGAGACAAGGCAATGGGCAGGAAGTGATGCACAGGAAATTCCACCTGAACATGGGGAAGAAATGCTTCACTTTGTGGGTGACCATGCACTGCAACAGACGGCCCAGAAAAATTGTGGTGTTGCCCCCACTGGAGATACTCAGAACCATCTGGATACAACCTTGTGCCATGTGCTCTGGAATGGCCCTGCCTGAGCAGGGAGGTTGGGCCAGACCACTGTGGGTCCCTCCAACCTGACCCATTCTGTGATTTTGTGATTCTGTGAAGAGGAGATAACCTGCTGTTTGACATAGCAGATAAGCTTTCCACATCTTGGCATGGCAACTTGGAAATTTATCTGAAAACCTCACTTTGGAAATCACCTTCTTTTTCTCTTCTGACCATCTGCCATTCTTACCTGTATTTACCCTCTCATCCTGGTCCCTTTCCATGATCTACTTGTTCTTTCATTTCCTCATTTTCTCCTCCAGTGTTTCAGCTCACACATTGATTCCTGTTTCCCTTGCCACATCCTCATTGCTCATTTTCCCAAAAATTTTTAAATTCACTAAAAAAATAAAAGAAAATCCCCAACAATCAGTATCCATTTTTATCTGCTGCATATAAGTAAATACATCCTCTGTAATGTGTAGATGCCTCAAATCAAACTTTCTTACTAACAAGTTACATGACAGTAGAGATGACAGCTGTATGTTAAGTACTAATAATTGAGATTTCAAACTGTGTTGACCTTTCTCTCACCCATCATTTTAAGATCTGTATCTCGCTTGATCCAATTCCTACCAAAATGTTTTTAGAAGATGCTTTTGAAAGAATTAGAGCTGCCCATGCACCTTAGCAACCAACAAGACACTAATCTAATCTAAGCAAAAATTTCTGACATGTCCCATATAGTGAAAAACATCACTGAGTGCTTATGAGTGTGAAGCAGTTCTTGATGAAACCAACACAGCTCAGCCTTCAGCACAGACTCATCACAACAGATGAGGAATCTCAGTTTCTGCCCTGCAAGCACTCCTCTCAGCAGGAGGGTTTCAGCATCACTGGAGACATAAAGCTCTCCTAAATCCTACACAAAGGAACAACAGTGTGTAGGAACCAGCCCTGCTTCAGTACCCAGCAAAGAAAAACACTTGCAGGATGATTTTACGCACAGTTCCACAGATGTGAGGAGTGAAACACACACACGTCTGTAGTGTCAGATGCATGGCAACCCTGGTGATAGGGGAGAATTAGCAGGGGAAAAGGAGTGAGAGATACTGAGAGGAGAAGCCAGAGACCAAGCTGGGAGCTAATCTGGGTCTGCTCTGTTTCTAGGTCAGTTTACTGAGGCAGTCAAATGCTGCCTTTTACTGGAGATAGACTGTGGGATGCTGTTCCAGCACAGCGATAGCTGAGTCTTAAAAACGAGGTTCATTCAGATTAGATATTTCCTCTATTTCCTTAGAAAGGGGAGAAAGCAGCTGGATGTATCATTAAAGCCAATGTTCCCACAGCACAACTAACTAATCACACTTTCTGTTTTTCACATTTGACAGCCTTGATTGTATACAGTGTTTCCTATTTTCTGAAGTGTCAGAGGGCCTCAAATTGCATTTTCTGAAACTGGATCGTGACTTCTGAAACTTGAAGACAAACAGTTGGAGGTTCTGATTAAATATTGATTCTTGCATTCAACACTGTTTGTAAATGCCTGTTATAGAACTCAGAAAAAACAGATCTCCCTATCATAGATATAGATGTTTCCTTTTGCAGCTAGTATATTTGACTGGATTAAGTTGTTGCCCAAAAGTATGTTATATATTTTGCTAGTTATGCTGCAACTATTTGGAATTAAATAACTCTCTTATTTATGACTATTTTCATTTTGGTGTCCTAGATCAACAGGCTATTTTTGAAGCATACACTTTCCACTCTCACTGCCAAAACTGTGCTCTGAGCCCCTTGTTCCAGCACAGTGAGCAGATTTTTTCCTTCCAACTATGCTTGAAGGATATTAAATCCATTATCTTTTTGTTCCTCATCTTTTCATAAGCTTCTTTTAAATTATATAATTTTTTGCTGCTACCATAGGATCTTCTCAGCTCCTGATTACTCAGCTCCCACTTAACAAGTTGTCAAGTGACTACTCAAGCAGCAAAAGGCATGTGTCTGTAGAACTGTAAATTATTTATTGCTTATAGGTTGCTGAAAATTAGCCTAACCAAATACTATGAAAAAGAACAATAAAAACTAATTCCTTAATTAGCTGGAGTGCTTGGCAACACTAAACAGAAAATTTCCAGGCACTATGAAGACAAAAGTATAATTGCAAAGGTGCTATTCCTGGCCTTACTTGCCTGCTTTGATAATTCACAGGTATCTGCTCCCTACCTGCGTTCCTTGCCCCTGTGATGCCTGCACAGGCACCAGCATTTGTATCCAGTCTTTTCTGATAGGAAGTGTGATATTTCAGCTTCTGTGCACTGATACCATCCTTGAGGAGAGGGACTCTCAGTACAGGGAGGAAATGGGAAAGATGGGCACGTGGGTTCCAGCCTGGGAGTACAGAATCATCCCCACATGACTGCAGGTTCTTTGCATGACAGAACACCTACTGACTTCACAGTGGAGTTCTGACCTTCCTCAGAGATCCTACTGGACCCAATAGTGGGATCCAACAAGTCTTGCCTTTCAGGAAAGCATTTTTTATCCTCATTCACTGCTACACAATATTTTGGTCTATTACAAAAAAAGGGATGTCATTCTGGACTCCTAAGCAAATATGATAAAATGTACTGCTCATGTGATATTCTTTTTAAAGTAGTACATGATAAAGGCAAATTTAGTTCTCTCTTCAACCTAACAGATCTACATCAACTAAAAAGAATCTTTAAATGTAAACTTCAAGACTTCTGTTTAATTTGGGCCAGTGAACAGAAGCAATGCAAAATTCCTTTTGGAGGTAATGCAAGCACCAAGCGTTAGAGATACAAGGGCTCATTCAGACTGGAATGTTTTGGCCAGTTATATTAATCCAATGACTAAAATGCTTAAACAAATGCAGTTAAGACTATTCCCTGATGCATGACTAGTTACTATCTAGACATTTTCTTCTCTTCTTTTTTCCTCCCCTTGTCAGACTGGCAACCATTCAGGCAAATTTGGCAAATGTTAGAAACCAATTCTCCCTATGAACTTGGCCATCCTATCTTTTGGAGAAAGGCCAGCTCACTTCCCACCTGGTGGCTTGGGCTCAGGCCCATGGGTTGTTTAGCTGAGAACTGAGGGTCATGGGGAAAAGGGCTAGAAGCAGCAGGGGAAGAGGGAGGAAAAGGAGTTTCTGCTGGCTCTCTTGTCTTAACATTTGGCACTACTCCATATGTCTGGAGTCAGCACTTTTACATTTCTTGCTTTACATTGCCTTGGCTTAAAAAACCCCCAAAAATGTAACAGGAAAGAGGTTTCAAATTAGAAAAGCTGATGACATGGTGGACAAAATGCATTTTTCTGGACAAAAATCGTGGTGTGCTGGTCTTTAGTAGATCAGCAAAAAGATAGAAAAATTATTACACTTAACACACTCAATTCAATTTTAAAAGCTGAAGACTGTCACTACTAGAAATAATTGCATTCTGTAGAGAATATGAGGCCTAATGGGACTTTTAGGCACTCCTCAAAAAGCAGAAAAGAGTATTAGTTCATCTAGACACTACCATAAGTATTGAACACAACACAGCTCTTACCTCAATTACTTCTCTTGTCACAACATTCCTTCATATACAAGGCTTTCAAGTAGTTTAAACAAATCGGAAATTTTTGTTTTTAATTTCTTAAAATGAAGCTCCCATACATTTTGTCAAGATTTTCCAGGCTATAACATATTTTCTAGGCTATAACATATTCAGTTTCATCTCATCTGACTCAACCAAAGTTGAGTTCTACTTATCCTCTTCAAGAGTGAAAATGGACGAAAGTGTCAAATGAATTAAGTAACAGTTTTCACCCAGTAGATATTAAGGGTTTGGGAGGACACTGGAAGTTGTGGACTATAACCCTGACTTGCATAGTTCAGCTTAAAAAGTACTGTCAGCTCTTTATTGTGATAAGATTCATCTGTGAAAGACCCAGACTGACAGTAGTAGATAACAATTTTAATGGAACAATATTTATAGCTGATTTAGAATGAACTGTAATGGATCATCACAAAGAAATGCCCAACTGGCTTGTGTTCTCTCTGAAAAACACTCCCACAAGTGTAATCATATTAGGAAGGTTTGCATTAATTTTAAAAGAAAACCATGTTTTATGCTTGAAAAGGCATAGCTGGAAGCATTTTGCCATGATTTTGAGAACACTTTCATTTGAATAACAGTCTGGATTAGCAATACCCAGATATGATACCTCTAGAGAACCAGATGAAAATTTCTCTGTAACATTTTAGAAATGCCTATATAAAAATTAGAATATATAATATTGTGTAAAACTTTATATTCAAAATTATGAGCAAAGGCTGAGGAACAGTCTTCCTGGAAGGCAGTGGAGTATGCTGGATCATGGGAATCCCAGAATCACTGGTACAAGTCATGGCACATGGAACGAGGGTAAGCAGCTCAGCATCTTGTCAGCTCTCTCCAGCACCTTCTGCCACTGTCCATGGGCTTCAGATGACCCCACTTAGAATGAAATTGCCTCGTAATCTTTATTTTTTGTCTGTGTCTGTAAGCCCCCATTCTCCTCTGCAGTGTTAGTTTAAGGTAAGACTGGCTATGATTTTCCAGTGGATTATCCAGTTTTCTTGGCAACAGAGTTTAATTAAATCACTCCATGGGATACAGATTTCAGGAGCAGAAATCATTTCACTCCCCACATCCAATTGCTTGGGTACCAGAGGGTCTGCCAAACTTTCCTGAGACAGAAGTTCTAGGGCAGTGAAACATTCCCAAGCCCCTGAAAAAGCAGGGGAATGACTGCCTCTTTTGCTGATACCTGTATACTCAAAGACCAAACCAACTATGCCTGTAATAAGGTCTTATGACATAAAGGAAATTAAAACCCCCAAGATGAGTGCAGGAGATGATGGAATATAACTCAGGAGAAAAGCACAGATGTCAGGGCTTCAGTGCAGACTTTGCAGACTTCTGAAACTGATATTGGCAGGCCTGTATCAAAACTCAGTTTCAAATGTATGCAGTTTGATAGTGCAAAACTACACTGCACACAAAGGATGCTGTTGCCCATATTTTACCCTTAGCAGAAGAGGAATAAACAGATTCAAACACTGAAAGAAGCTACAGGCCAAGCACTGACTCTGCCAGTGCCCATATAGGCATCTCCGTGTGGTTTACCCTGTGAAAAAGGCATTAATCTAGACCTAAATTGCCATTTCATAATGCATCCAGGCCAACCAGAGGATAAGCAGCAGAATCTATTAGTCCTGAAGACAAACATCATGATAAAAGCAAAATACACATGTGATAAAACTACATTTGCCAAAAAAATTCTACAGCAATCAATTAAAATAGAACTGAAAAAATTTAGAGTTTTGTTCAACTTCTCTATCATAACACCTAAATTAAAAGATTACTATCCTTATAAACAGTACTATGAAATACACTCCTTCATACATAATTAAAAATAATTTGATTTCCATCACAGAAGTAAGAAGTCATGCACTTACAAAGGCATTCCCATGAATAATAAAAAACACAAAGCCAATTTTATGGGATTAAATCTGGATTAAGGATGATCTTGTGCAATTCAAAGAAAAGTTTACAGAAAACTGTATATTCTGTGACATAGGGAAAGTTATTAATATTCCTTCTAATTTACAGCACCATTAACTACAAGAGCAGATGAAAGTTCAAGAGCTTTTATGACAGATTTTGAACATCACAAGTTAAAATTACACATTAAACTGAAAGCATTATTAATGACCTTTGAAAAGGGTTGTTACCAGCTTATATCATGAACCACAAAAGCATCACAAAAAATATTCCAAATTAATTTGCGCTCTAAAAGCCCAGAAAAAATTTAAGAGAAAATCTTAATTTATAGAACCAAAAGTTCGCAAGTTAATTTAAAAATTTAATGTTGTAGCATCTTTTCTGGATAAAGTTGTATGTTTAATGAACAGATGGGTGAACTCAGCCACAAAGGAGTTCAGTAACATGTTTAAAACCACATAGGAAATTACTGGCAGAATTCAGGACTGAATTTCAAAGTACTGTCCCCTGGTGACCTGCTCTGTCTCTTGTATCATAGTTTTTAATCAGAATCTCTCCACTTCCAAACTATTAATAATGAGTTAATCATCAATTTCTGCTGCTTAATTCTTTAAAAAATTCTACAGGGAAAAAAAAGTGTTGTAATAGGAGAATTTTGGAAGAGCGCATCTAAGTAGGCAGCTTCCATAAAAAGGCTGAGGAAGAATAAAAAACAGCTATGGAGAAAAAGAATTAGGGAACTGATAGTGATTCCATCTATTTAAATAGGCAAAGGGAAGAGATCTCTTGATTGCAGCACATCCAGGGGCTACTGAATAATTACAAGTGAACTTGTGTTGACTTCTTCAGAAACCTTCTGAAAATTTCCTTTGGGAAAAAATCCATACGCAGGAGGTTTCTTTTTCTTTGCAAGCATAAGTACCCACAAGCCACACAACACCCTTCTGAGTTATGATATAACTGAAGAAATACAGATCCCTGTCTTATCAGAAATACTCATCACTGGCATTTCAGCAAGGCTAATGCAACAGTGTAACAGACTATCTTTATATGTAAGAATCTGGGACATAAAAAAAACCTCATCCTTTGAACAACTCATTTTTCAATAATTATTCTCTCCATTTGAATGATCATGAAGAATTTTTTGTTTAGTTTCAGCAAATACTCTAGATGTAAAAATGATACCTGACTCCAAGTTTTGGAGGAACCAGTGCATTTATAATGGCCAAATGGTGCATGTATTTACACATGGAACAGCATCTTGTATTCCATGGGATTGCACAGGATGTGAATGAGTGGGGAATTTGTTGTGTCATGGCTTTCCTCATCTCAGGAAGAACAGATTTAATTTCTGTGAGCATGAACACTTTTAAATTTAACTTTTCCTCTTCCCTTTTCTTGCCTTCAGCTCCCAACACCATCTGGAGAAAGGGATGGAAGCCCCTGGCAACTCCTTACTGAAGACAGAGGGTGACTAGAGGCTATGAGAGATGGGAAAATGCTGCATTAAATTCAAAATGCGTCTTCTTATGCAACAGGGAGATCTTGTTCAAGAGCTGGCACATGTAGAATTAACTAAGGAACATTCAAAATAACCACTATTTTTCATTCCCAGTGCAAGGCATGTATTTTGACCTTGTCATTTCCAGCTTAAGCACGTGTCAGTATCTATGTATGAAAATTCAGAAACATAACACTCCACTGCACACACTTCTTCCCCTGGGGAGACAGTGAGCGAACAAACACATGCCAGATGGTAGTTGCATTTCTCAGTGCACTACTGGAAGGCACTCAGTTATTGCAGAGACAAACACAACACACAGTAACAGCAGAAAGTCTCTTTCTGCAGAGCAGTCCCTTTTGGGTGCTGTGTGTTCACACTCCCCTTAGCACAATGGATCCCTGGTCCACAGCAAGGTCCATGCATATTTTCAAACAAAGGACAGTAGCACATCCTAGATTCTACTGGTGGATATAGAGACTGAGAGGTGGAGGAAAAGCACCTTGAATAAGAAAAAGAGTTCTTATTCAAGTCAGCCATTTAATCCTATTACAACGTAATGCTAGGGAGAAGACCACAAATATACAAATAAATATTCTAACGCTTCTAAGAAGTTAAAAGTATTATCAGGATGAAAGGCTGGCACTGCCAGCCTTCAATTTACAGAATTTAAAATTAAACCTGTAAAGCTGGATGCCATTTTATCAATTCAGTCATAACTATTAATCATCTCTTTTTTTAAGGGAGACTTTGTAACATTTAAAACAGTTGATAATTTCCACCACAGAGGATACTTTCCACTGCAGTAGGAAAATTTACCTTGAGAATTGTACTGAAGGCTGGTGGGTTTGCCATCTTTTAAAAATCAGCAGTAGAAAATAGTCAGGTGGTAACATGTTATTTAAATTTCTGCTATGCAATTTCACTCAAACTTTGCAGGGTGGTTTGAAGGGAGGGCAAAACAGTGTTTTCCTTCTGTTGCTTGTGCTCCTTGAAATATTCTGCCAAGGTAAGGTGACTCAAAACAGCCACTCAAAATAGCTAAGACTTTGCACTTAAAATAGCTGCAGAGGCTGCTGCAGGAGCAGGGAGACCAGAATAAGGCAGTAGGGCTGTGAGGTCCATCACACAATTCATGTGCTGAATAGGTGGGTACTTAGTTGGGTTTCAGGAGTCACAGCAAGTTCTGGATCTGCAAGGCCAATAGTCTCAACAGTACTTACTTTAAAATGTGTGATTATTCATTTTCCCTTAGGAAAACCACACAAATATGAGCAAACTATGTCAAAATAGTGACAACTGGAGTTCTTTTGCTTTGCTCTGCAAGTTGAACTGCACTTGCTTTTGCACAGCAGCAGAAACAAATGGTCAGTAAAGGGAGGTATGTTTGGATGGACAATAGCAAAAGGGGAATTTCTTTATTTCTAGGAATCTGATTTGTCTATCTAAACAGCAATCTTGTTCTAAGCACATGATTATTATAATAGTTACTTGTGGGCCAACCACTGCAGCTGATACAAGAAAAGTGTGTTATTCAGGTCTTTACACAGCTACTAGTTACAAATACATCAAGTTTACTGTGAGCTGAAAGACCAGAAAACCAACAGTTGTTCTATAATTAGAAATTAAGTGTTTTCATTAGAGGAGGCTCAGCCTTGGACAGCACTAATGAGTGGATGAGCAGAGCAAGTTCATAAGAGGACAGATGCACCCACAGATGTCTATCAGGTGTTTCTCTGCACCTGCATATTTTCAGTATAGGATAAAGCACCTTCAAAGCTCAAGTTCAGAGACCTGAACTTAGTACTTACTTATAAATACTTAAATATTTCCTCCATCTCTAGAATGCATGCATAAATTTAGAAGACATAGACAGAGAATAAAAATTAGCTTATTAAAAACATATTTTAATATTATTATAAAATTTATATTATAAATTTGTATGTCATTATAAAATGCAGCCATTGGCCCATGAAACACTGTTGCACTTTTCTGCACAAAACTGCAGCAATGGTTGCAATTGGTTTGTATCTTTGAATATTAAAAGTGTAGAACAGGGCATAGTGCAAGGCATGCAGAGGGTGTTTGTCATGCTGATGTTCCTCTCATTCATTTTTTGGGCATCCATGCATTTTTATTTGTAATGTGCTGTAATGGATTTCTTGCTTTGTCAAGCTTTGTCAATACTACTTAACACTTGGAAACCTAATATATATATTTAGCAAAAGCTTGTGTATTACAATTGAAACCAAAGAACAAGAAGCTGAACAATAAATGATGCAGTTGAGGCTGGGACATTCACTGACAATGTGGATATTTCATATGCAATTTCATGAACTCTACAACAAATAATTATGTAACCTATTTTTAATGTGTCAGTGAATTAGAGGCCATTGAAATTAATCAACATACATGAATATCAGAAATGGAGAAGGAAGAAAGTCAGACATGGGAGAATAAAAAAGATATTTCATTTTTTTCTTATGATTCCTTAAGGCTCATATAGGTAATAAGAAATCAAACAAGAGTCATAAACTCTCTAAAAAGAGTCTCAAAATTTGGCTACAAAAATAAAATATTTTTTCATGTTTACATCTCACAGATATTGGTCAAATCTTGTTAAATCAAGTTGTCTTTTATTTGCTCTGGTCTTTCTTCTACTTTCTCATCTGTAACTGCACAAAGAGCTCACTGGAGAATGATTGCAAAAACAGCTCACTGAATTTCCCAAAATTTCTACTTTTCCATTCCCAAATAAATAACCCACGGAACTCCTGACACTCTGCATGACTTATAAAACAACAACAACAGCAAGCCCAGTCAGTTTTGTTACAAAGGAGAACATCACTTGATCTGAGGGATGGATTTTTTTTCCAGTACCAGACTAGCTGATGTCACTACCAGCAAGGTAACTGGGAGTTCAAATTTTAAAAATGCACTAGAATTTATTTCTCAGCTATGCACTTCAAAAGAATTTGTTTATAATGAGCTCCATAGCAGTCTGGAGATAAAAGATGATGACTTATTAGAAGAGATTGTTTATCTGAACATTACCATAAGCAAGTATTTGATGGAAGTGTCAGCTCAGTATTCAGGAATTTACTTTTTTCTCTGGCGTGCCAGGGAAACAGGAGTCTATCTACAGGTTTTGAAGCTTTGACAACATGTTGGCTGCTTAGCAGTCTATTGGAAACTTAGAGATAGAGATTAAAGCTTATTTTTAGAATTCATGGCTAGCAATGTATAGAGAGAATGTCTTTGAAATGCCAGCCACTTCTAACAGGCGCATTTCAGAGAACAGTTTCTCTCCTTACCCACCTATCTGTGAAAGTTAATGTTAGAAGGAGGAAGTTTCATGTAAATATTAGTCAATATGTCCCCCCAGAATTTAATAAAGCAATCCTTGCTATTTCAGTCTGAACTTTTCCCTGTTTATTATAGTAAATAGAGATAAATTTCTATGAGCTTTATGTGAAAATGAGTTTTTAAAAAAATATTTAATGTTGATGTCTTCATTCAACCCTTTAACTTAATATAGCAAGATTTTACTAAAAGCTCAGGAAAAACCAGCATGTCTGATTCATATGAAATCTACACAGAGAAAAGGTTTTTTTTTAATTTTAGTTCTGTTGCATACAGAGGAAAATCTACTTCCTGGAGATCAACTTTGCCTTGCTGCCAATATCCAAACTGAGAAATTCTGGGGCCATGTACAATTTGAATCAGTTGCTTGCCAGCATGTGTAGGGAAAATCTCCACCCTTACAGTACACTGGCTTCTAGCAAGTGTCTGGCACAGGAATTCCAGTAAGGCACAGAAGGAATCATTTGTCCTGTGCACAAATATGTAGCCAGAACCTGCCCCCAGTCACCTTGCTGACCACACTGAGGCAGAACTGCCCCAAGGGAGGATGAAAATACAAGCCTGTCAGGTAAAGGAGGTCAAACAAATGGCAAAGTGGCCGATGTCTCCACTGGAAAATATCAAGGAATCCAGCAAGGGAAGGGCTGCACTCTGTGGCTGTGGAAGTGCAGCATCCAACAGCTGTGTTTTCACCCTGGACTCACAGAACCAGAAAAATCAGCTCTGGAAAGGCTCTCAGCAGTCATCTGGCCTGTCCTATGCCCTGAGGCAGGAGTGCCTGTGCACAGCCTTCTTCCCCTGCTCACACCCTTTATTACTCTGAGGGGTGGTGGTACTTTAATATTGGTGCTTCTTCATTGTTGGAGCTTTCTCCTCTCTATTTGTATGAAAATGTATACAGAGAGGATTGCCACATTCTAGAACTGAGACATTTTTGTGAAATCTTATTACTTTTTAGAAAGATTTAATATATTAAGCAATGTAGATGAAAATTGAGGTATCTTATGAGTTCTCTCAAAGGGAAGATTATTTTCCTCACCTTAATTCAGAAATAATGCTCTAATATCTTTATGTAAATTAGCTGAGTGAAATTGGGTTGTAGAAAGATTATTCCTTATGCTGACCAAATATTACCTTTTTTTGTGTGTTCCATGGAATTATTTTATTCAGTGATGTACACACTAAAAAAAACCACAACCTTTTTTAAAAGTTAAATAAAATGTGGAAACAATTCTTAATTCTTCTCTTTCTTTTTTTATGGGACAGAAAATTAAATGCATATGAAATTAAATGCAAATGTTTCATGCAAAGATAAAACATCATGAAAGAAGATCTTCAAATTCCCTGAACTATGTTACCCTCATCTAAAGTTTAATTAACCCATTTTTATTAATTTATTATTTCTGCTCTGGACAGGAGTCTTTCTCCTGTGGCTAATTTATCCCTGAGAAACTGCATATTTGTTGCATGGGGAAAGGATGTCTTGGGGGAATTTAGTTTATTCAACAACAATAAAAAAAGAGCAGAAAGGAGGCAAGAAGAGAACTCTGCACCCCATGGGTAAGATGTCACAGAGAAGAGGTCTGAGAAAACATGTTGATGTCTAAGGTGATCCTGGTGGTGCCTCACAAAAACTAGGTCCTGTTTACTCACTATTAAACCAGCTGATCTTGTGATGTCCCACTCTGGTTGCAATCAATTGCAGCCACTGGAGAACCAGGAAAAGTACAGTGGTGAATCCTGATCACTCACTCATGTCCTTTCAGGCTGCTTTAGCAGTAGGCGTGGAAGTCAGTAGCTCTAATTTATTTGTGGAAAAACCCTCAGAAAGTCTCTTTATGTCGAAGTATACAGAGTTGATTGGATTATTTCTGTGAAGTCCTATCATAATTCAAAATGCTCCCTGAAGAATGAATTTGAAATAGAACCCACTTCCTAACTGGCATCACTCTCTCCAGCTATTACTCTTGCACATTTTTAGAGTAGTAAGGTTTTAAGGACAACTTCCCTTTCTGTGAGACTGCCTCTATAGATGCGATTGAAACCTTTATCCAAGACTTAAGTTTTCCTACCCTTCTGTTCTTAGGTGGACAGATTAGCCTTTGACTGCTAATGTTTGTGATCAGACAACACTCCTCTACTTTTTCATTCATTATAGAAAGTAAAGGAAAGTTTCTCCCTAGCCTCTAGCCCTTACCCTTTCCCTTTCTCAGGACTTAGCATATTAGAGACAGAAGTGGAAACATCAGATCATGCTGATTAATTACCACTCAGAAATATGTGGAAAAAGAAGTGTTCAATATCAATGTTCAATGTCAGATTCATAGCTGGTGCTCCTCATACCAGAATCTGAAAGGACTCAAGGGAGAAATCCAGGTGCTATCAAAGTTTATGGCAAAGTTTTACTGAGGTCAATGCTACCCACAAAGAAGGTAAAGAAAATAAAAGCAACTTTTTCTCTTGGTGCTTCAGAAAACAACTTGCTGTTTGTAAAGAATTTTGGAGCTATTTGAAAAACCTTATCAAAATCAAATTTTACTCAAATTTCCAAACAGCTTGAAACAGTGTATTAAAACAGAAAACTTATGTCTTTTAAACTGTCATGACTTTTTCCCAAACCATCATTTTGCAGTTGCTTATGAATCTGTAGACCTCCACTTCTTGTGATTTAAAAAATGTCCTTGTGTGCTTGCCACATATGACTACCCCTCTGTAACTTATTCTTCTGTATTGTTCCTCTCTAAATCTTTCCCTCTTCTGTGACATTTTTCTAAGTTGGTAAGATCAGAATTGCACACTTTGTTGAAGATTCAGACATACTCTGGAATTGTACACCAGTAAAATTCATTTTTCTGTTTTTTTCCTCTGTCATTTATAACATTTTTGGGTGTTGCAGGGCAGTGAAGTCTTATTGGGTAATGACTTTATGCTTCTGCAAAACACCCGTAATTTAAAAAAAAATCCTGAATATTAATATTTATTCCATTTCTGGTTTTTTTTAGGGTGTCATTGAGATATTTTCCTTTAATGAATTACTTTGCATTAATCTACATAGAATTTCCACTGTCATCTAATCATTCAGTCAAAAATGAGAACTTACTTACGGACTATAAGAAAAATAAGTAGGAAAACAGTTTTGCTAAAAAATACTAAGTTTACTCTCATAGCAAACCAGAAGTTTGAAGGTTCTGCATAGCAAGTGGTGTAATCATTTGTGCCTCCTGGGAAAATGTCAACATTTGGATGAAATGAAATTTTTCATAATCCAGATAAACAGTGTAACAGGCTACACTGACATGCTGCAGGATATTTGCTTAGAGAAGAATTGCCCTGGTTCCTCTACTGGCATGTGACAGAGCCTTCATTCATTGGGCTCCATCTCAAACTAGCTGCCTTTTTTCTTATTTGAGGCCTTATCCTAGGAAAAAAAACCACAGAGAAATATGGGCTCCAAATGAGATAAAACCACACAGCAAACCCACCAACAATAAAACCCATAGAAATTCAGCTCTGGTCCCAGGAAGGCTGTACCAGCTGTGAGCAGCTCAGCTGTGACAGGCCCCAGTGAGGATGGCTTTGCACAGCACCTGTAAGCATTTAGGGAAGCCTCTGCCCTGCCAGCTGGAGCTTCACACACCAGCAGTAGCTGGAGCAGACCCTGGAGAGTACCATGTGTCACTGTGCTCTGACAGCGAGGCTGGCATCACTGAATAATCTCAGCAATCCTTCTTCTGGGAAGCACACTGAGAAAACATCATCTGCAGGCACAGGAACACAGGAAATTACACTGCTTTCTTCAAGTGAGAAAGTCCTAGTGCCGTCTCCAGGACACCTCACCCGACGGCTTAGCTTTAAAAATAAGTCATATTTAAATTATTAGGACAAACAATGGATCTAAAAAGCAATAAATATGTACTCTCCTGTCTTATGCATTTGCATATATACAAAGAAGAGTGAGAAAACCTTGGCTCTGCACATGTGCAGGTGTTAAAATATGATGGCCACTACCACTGCTGGCTGCAGGCCCTACAAACTCAGCCTCAGTTGCAACTAAGACAACCAAGAGCTTGGTAGCCAAAATGTATTAATAACATGTAACTGCAGAAAATTTACCTTCATGATCTTCATGTAAATCAGATGCATATACTAATATTAATGAAAATATTGCAAATGTAAACACTGAAAACATCAAATGCAGCATACTTGAAAGGAAGAGTAATTTGCTTACTGACTACAGGAAAACATCCAAGTTGCTTAATACTGCCACAGGGCTTGTAAATCAGCCTTAGCTCTGCAGCCTAGCAGAACAGCATTTCAATATTGTTGAGCTTACTGATCTGTAGAGTTGTAGAAATTTAAATGGAGGGAATGCAGAACTGTAATTTTTGCGGCTAATTATCAAGAAGTGCTTTAGAAATTATCAAGAAACTGCCATTAATTGCTGACATACTGACACTGACAGCAAAAAGTAGGTAGCATTAGTTCAAGATGAGAAGATGCTAACTAAAAAGAAACCCCTTGATGAAAATCCTATGGCACAAGTATAACTTAGGACTACTAATATGCTGAGACTGGAATAATTTGCAAAGCCAGTGAAAGAGCATTCATTTATTGCAGAGACCATTTTTAAAGGTCCATGTGAGTTTGTTTCATACCCTTTCCAACTGTGGGTTTTTTCTTTATTGAGAGAGAAGTGTTAATACTTTAGCTAATGGAGGAAAGCAATATAGACAAGCAGGTGTATAACATCATAGTCTCTAAATTGTTCCATCAAAGGATTTCTGACTGGCACAGTAATTTCATAAAAATTTACCCACAATATAGCTCAATAATTTACTACTCCCTGCCCCAATCACATACAGCCTCAACCTAGATTATCATGTACCCTGAGCAGCACAAACTACTGTTGCACCAAAAAAAAAATCAATTTAAGAATTGAGAAATAGCTTTTCTTTAGTCTTAAGTTGAAGGATCTTGGAGGAAAGCTCAACACAGCCCAAGGCAGGTTTTCTTCATTGCAAATTCAGAACCCAGAGCTGCTGCACCCCAGAGCACCCAGGCAGAGCAGGGAACAGACAGCTTGCTCCTGACTTTGTAATTTGCTGTGCAGAGTGGGTAGAGTAAATCCAGCCCATCCCTGGTCCTTGTTTGATTCATTTAATGCAAAGTCTCACCGTGCCTGACCAGGGATGTAACACCGGACCTGGGGACACTCTGTTCAGCACCTACAGATACAGTTAAGCAATGCTCCAGGTCCCGGTGGATACCGTGGCACTGAGTACACAAATAACTATTGTAAAGGGGGTCCAAAAAGAGATACATTTTAAGAACAATACGATTAACTAGGTGCCTAGGAAAGTCTTGCAATTTTTCTTCTGGTAGCAACAAGAAATGATATGAGTACTTTTTAAAAGTCTCCACCTATACTTTAAAATTTGTATATAAATTATTTGGTCCTTTTTGTGTTATTGTGCACCATGGAAAATGCAAAACAAGACCCTGGTTACATCAAAAAGGCTTTCAGAAAGCCTCAGAAAATCAGAAAAAAGCAGAAAGAAATTAAGAAAATAGATCTTAAAAGGATGACTATTGGATTTATAGGTCCCATTTATAAAATGGCTTTCCTTCCCCATCTGGGTAGATTGCAGGAAGCACAAAGTCACCAACCACATGATCAAGTGAAGACACCCAGACTGCAGAGTTTAAACTGTGATTTCTTTCAATACTCAGGTTTTCACCAATCATTTGGATTGAGTGGATTTCTATACTGACACTGACAATATAACTAGAGCTGCCATTCATCAGAGGATGCAAATTCAAGTACTTCCTTTGGATGCAATAGAAGAACACTCCTTTGGATCAGCTGCCATTCTGCTCTGATATTCAGAGCAGACACAAGTGCATATACCAAAACAACTAATTAAATCAAATGCACCCATATGAAATTTACAGCCTCCTACACAATTGACTCTAACAAAAATGTGAAGCCCACAGGAAAATCTTAGGTTAAAGAATGATACGCTGTTTAATATCTTTGCGAAGTAATTACTTGGATACTTTAAAAATTATTAGGTAGTTTTAAAATTAAACCCCCAAAATTGGACTAGAGGTTGAGAAGACCTAGATTATGTCTGTTGCTTACTCAAAGGCTTTCCTTGCCATTCAGCATATAATGCCATGTTTACCATGTTTACAGTTTGGCTGTGCTTTATATTTTGAAAAACTCATCTTGTAGGGTTTGGTTTTGTAACACAAAGTTGTTCACTGGAGTAAAGAGCCAAAAATTTGTTAACAAATGGCATGAATACAGTTCACAGAGTATTTGTAAAGCTTTTATCTGATAATATAGGCTGGAAGCAAGGAGGTAGAACATTCTGTTCCATGATTCATAAAGCAAGTCTGCATTGCAGATGACTGAACAGTGAAAACGAGAACAAATGCACCTGTGTGAGCTACCCCACTTCTGAAAGCAAGACTCTTGCATGTGGGTCTAGCTCAGATGTCTCTGTGAGCATTGTGTGCTGGGGACCTAACAGACACTCAAACAAATCACCTCCCTAAAAGAAGGATAATATCACCTTTCCATTCAATAAAGGCTGCTGCTTCTCAACCATTGTGGTTAAGAATAAGATAGTCTGCAGTGTTGAAAAGCAACCCATGAATTAAAGAAATTATCCTCAAAAGGTTGCATATCTTATTTGTCTCATATAATTTGGTTTATTGTGGAAAGTTTGCTATTAGTATTTTCCATATTAAATAGAGAACTTTGTCTTTCTTTTTTTTCTTTAATTCAGTTTTGCAGTTTTTTGATCAGCTTTGTACAAACAACTCCTCCAGAATGTCTTTGAAAAAAATGTTCTCTCCACAAGATCTGAAAGAAATCTGTCTCTGATAAGCAAGTGGAAGGAAGGAAGTAGAAAATTTTAGGATAAGTAATGAATAAATACTGTTAAATGCAATAGAAGCTATGTGCTGAGTTATAGTACTGAGTCATGTTTCAGTGTCGTGGCCAAGGTTGCCTTATCAATCTGTCCCTTTTCTACCAGTAAGCAGACTCCAGCTGAGACTTTTCAAAGCCATCTAAACTTGAACATATACTTTTAATTTCAAATAAACTAGGTGCACAAATAACTTAACTTTTTTGAAAACCATAGCCTGACTAAGCTGACATCTTTTCTTGAGGGCATTGTGAATAGCCTTTGTCTGAGGAGAAGCTCAGAAAGAGTTTGTGAATAGCTGAGGCTTTAGGAATCTCTCCATCTCCAGGAGCAGCCGGTGCATATGAGGGATGCACAGGTTTAACTTACCCCCAGCCACTGCACAAATTTCATGAGAGGAGTCTCCACTCATGCTTAGAGGAAGGCAAGCTGATTACTGGCAAAGCTGAGCCATGAATCACATCCCCATACAATTTCATTGCAGAGGACAATATTTACAGTGAATCTGTCATCCTGGCCCAAGCACATCTTGGGTAATACAGAATGTACTCATTATAAAGCCCTTCTTTGGTGGGCAGGCCAATTTCAGTTTCCTGTCTGCTGCTTTTCCCCTGCACCATTGTTTATTGTACTCTCTACCTCTTGATAACACAAATGAGGTGTACTTTTTTCCAGCATTTCAGTTCACTGATTACATTTGCTGTAGAGCCCCACAAATACCCATAAAAACACAGCTAAGGGAAAGGCAAACAGAGGAGAAAGGAGTTTGATAGAAAAGGAGGAGAGGACTTGGACAAATATGAGCATTCTTCCTCAAAGCCAGCTTTATCACTGCAGCCAGAGACATGGTGTGAAATGGCAGCACCGTCTCAAAAGGTACAAACAGCCAGTGCTCCTCAACTACACACTGAAAGAGCAGATGGCTAAAGGGACTCAGCAACAGTGGGAGTGAAGGAAATAGAGATGCCCCTAAAGTACCTGCTAATTCTCATTATTCCCCTCACAGGTATGGGAAGTCAGCTTACCATTTTCAAGATACAGGTAACACTTAACTATTTGTTAAAATACTTTAAAGCTTGCAGTGCAGCAAAATAAAGAAATAGTTACTCAGAACTAAAACTTACCTAAAGATGGTAAGAAAGAAGAGGAGGAGAGGGAACGTACACTGGTAGGGAAAAGGAAGGAAAATAGGGCAAAATAAGCACAAAGCAGGACAACGTGATGGAGAGGAGCCTCAGGGCTCGCAGAGCAAGGGACAAGGCTGTGCTGCCAGGCTGGCAGAGGATGCTGCTGGGAAGCAGCAGGGTCTGTGCTCAAGTGTCAGGATAGCTCAGGGTATTAATCCCACACACTGCCACAGTGATAACAGACAGTGTGAACACAGCCATAAGTTGCACCTCTGTTTAAAGATCTCAGCAACAAAAAACTGATTTAGCCTACATATAACATCTGTAACTCAAAACTTATCTGAATAGGATGATGAGGTCAGCACTTTCAGGTATGAAAATATTCTGCTTTCCACCAGCCTTGCCTACTGCACCCTTTTATCTTCACCTCCTTCTCTATGTAATCATTACTTCTTTTCCACTTTCATTTTTAGCACTTGAACAAGATGAGGGTTACCATATTTCTGTTGAAGATGCACACTCATGGAGATTCATGCATGATGGATTTTAGTTTTTCTACATATGTAGTACATTTCACCTGACCATTTCAAGCTGTCATCAGTCTGAAATTTACAATCAGAGGTATTGGAATAGTAACAAAAAAACTGTCTACATCAAATTTCCAAAAGAGGACATTCCTAGCAATGACTTTACTTAAGGACAGGGAAAGTAGAAGAGAAGAGAAAGAAGAGAGAGAAGAGGAGGAGAGGGCAGGGAAGAGTTCATTTTCCAAATGCAAGATAAAAAAATTACAAAAAAGTCCAATATACCAGTCTGAATTATTTTTTTTTAATGAAATGGACCAATTATGCTTCTTATGTCTTTAGACATCTAGTAATTCAACATCTAGACCTGAACTGATCTATTCAGATCTAAACAGAGCTATTTTTGTCATTAAGGCATGCACAGGAACTTTTGGGCCAGGAGTTATCTGATTTAGACATCTGCTTTAGGTGCTCTAAATATACCTACTTCTCTCTAAGATCCTTAACAGAAGTTTGGGATTATTAGCTCCATAGAGCAAGGTGAGTATCCATATAGTGGGCAGAGCCACTGAACCATGCTTCACAAGCACCCAGCTGCTAGGAAAGAAGTGAGTTTCACCTGGGTTTTGACCCACTCACTGTCTAGCTTCAGACAAATTGTTTCTGTGACAGTTCTCCTCTAACACTTTGCCTTTTATCTGTCACTCCCTTTCTTAATACTGAGTGAAGAAATAGACCTGTTCCTGGTTATCATGAAAGCATTTACTTGGTTATCACAAACCCACTCTGAAAAATAGGAATGAGTTTACCATTGTAATCATCTGCAAATATCTTCAAAGTTTTATTCAATTCGTGAGGAAAATAAAATGGGGTTGTTTTTCTCTACTCCTGAGAAAGTCAAGCTGGGCTTTGCCCTTGTTGAGCACTGGGGTCTGCACAAGATATCTGCCAAACAAATAGTCCCTCGAGGGCAGTAGTGCAGCCCAGTGCCTACCTTGTGATGGACATGACCTCAATAAGGAGTTCTGCTAATGGCACTCAGGAGGCACAGAGGCCACACCTTTTTCCTACAGCTGTGACAGTTCAACAAAGAGAATTAAACTTGAATGGGAGCATTGCATGAGGCAGCTGTTGAAGGTAGATTTGGATGAACAAACAAGAAACTGCAGTAGCTACATTATTTCTCCCATTAGGACTGAATTAATTCATTTTTCCAATACCTCCACCTCCCTGTGCTTTAAAAAGTGATAGTGCAACTTTCTCTACAGCTGCTGGCAGATTCAGAAACAGGTCTGGGAAATGTTTGGATCATGCACCTGCCACATCATTCCTGAGATGCAGATAGATTGTTTCTAGGTGCAGGAATTTCGCTGCCTCAGAGCAGAGACAATGTTAGTGCTGCAGGCAGGGAGGAAGGCACTGCTTTGTGCCTTAGAGAGCTGTCTTGCTGCTGTCAGGGCAGTGGAGACTGCCAGGTCTCTGCTTTGGCCAGGGATGCAGAGCAGACCTGGATGATTTGGGCACACTGCAGCAGTCGTTTGTGAGAGCATCCATATTGTTTCCTTAAAGTTCTTTAAACTGTAAAAACAACCCCTGTGTAACATTGACCTAAATGCATTTGAGCTGCAGCAGGGTAGGTGAGATGACTCTTTATATCACTTTTGGCTGCCTTTTGTGTTAGGAAGGCAGATTCCCAAAGTGCAGGTGTCTGCCACAGCAGGTAGCACTGGGGGCAATGCCACTTTTATGAGGCATTTAAATTCTGCAATTTTACACTGCCCAAGGGAAATGACAGGCAATATTCACCACAAACGTGCAGGCAGATTTTCAATAATCACACGTACTTCACTTCCTCCCTCTTATGTTTTAATCTATTCCTAGAGTTTCCTTCATATGCTGTTTCATACTTTTGAAATTTCCTTTACAATTCTGTAATCATCTTAGGAATTGACACCATCCTTCTTTCCCTTCACACAACAATAACACCCTTTCTCCTCCATTAAGCCTGGCTGTTCAAGGTTCTCTTTCAAAGCCCAGAAAAGCTTGTGTGTCATGTTGGAGCACTACAAAGACTTTAGAAATAACTATATAAAATTTTATCTAGTACTTTCTACACTCAGAGTACTGAGAACTAGCAGAACTTTAGGTAAAACCTCATTATGGTTACTATAATGGGATTTAATTTATTTTTCTCAATGGTAAGTAATACTTTAAAAAAAAAACACAGTCTTTCCTTTAGAGCATTTTCTCCCTGACTTAATTTTGTTAATGTGTATATTCAGAACGACACAAAAAAATTCTGATGTACATGATTTAAGTCATGTTCACTGTGCAAGACTGTAATCTAGCACATATTTTTCATCTCATAATTTCCAGAAATACAAGTGCACTAATGGAAATGATCTATATGCTGGAGACTATATTTTGAAATTGAACATAGAAGTGAAAAAAAGTCATTAAAAATGTTATTAATTTTCAATACCAGCAGTGAAATGACAACTGTGATTAGTGACATATATTCAATTACAGGATTGATGAACTACTTGTTCTGCAGAAAACATAATTTTGTTGGGAAGTCAATATTACTGAGCAAATTAATTTTGAACAGAAGAAAATCATCCAAAGAATGAAAGAAGTAAAAGGCTCAGGAACATGTGAAAATGCTTTCTTTTAACAATTCAGGACAAGTTTCACAGGAAATAGTTAGCAACCTTCACATGATGACAGAATTTCAACAGCAGCATGAAGCCAAATAGAAATGTGAAAGTAAAAACCATTCAAACTTTACTGAGACAGGAATAAGGCTGGAGAAGAGAAAGTGGCATCTGTTTTGCCCATATCATGAATTTGCATGTAAGAGGAAGATTATGACTTTGCACAGAGCTCTGATTTTTCATATCAGTGCTGCACTTCATGTCAGTACTCCAAGACCTCCTTGTTAGCAAATATCATGTTTAATTTAATTTGTGCATGTGGCTTTTTCATATATATAGTAGCCTATAGTTAGAGTTGATCTGTGTCATTTATCCTGACATCTCACTGCCTCAAAGCCTTGAGGCTGAGCAAAAGAGATTNAACATAACCCATTGACAAAATCCAAGATTGGATCTGGTCGCATACAGGCTTCTCTCTGACAAGGAGTTTAGAAAGCAGGGGGGTCCTTTCTGCACTCTGTGACTCACTGGGAGAAGGGTTTCTTTAATAAACTTTGTCTGAAGCTGCCACTCTGCCCACAACAGCTCTCCTTCTCCTGCTCTCAGATATCTTAATGCAAGTTAGATTTGCTTGGGTTTGATTTGGGTTTGGGCTTGATTTTATGTTTTGTACAAAAGCCCTAATAAGTATCCAGGTGTTATGCAAGCTTTTCCTGGAGACCTTACTGTCTGTGTGACCAGAGGTGGGACAGCAGAAAACATTAAAGTTCTTGGCAGGACACAGGGACTGTGTCTCCTGANAAGATATCACTATGGTTGGGTAACATCAGTCTCTACTCAATAATGGTTTTTTGGATCTTTAATACAATTGTTTTAATATGATTGCTTCAGTATTGCTTCATATTGCACTGTAATAGTTTTGATAGCTCCTATACTCTGTCATGAATCATTCTGATTAAAATATTTTTGTCTAATCCTAATCATAACATATATGATTGTAAATTATCAATTTATAAATTATAAAATAAAACTTTATAAATT
>VZRX01020794.1:0-24695 GCA_013398075.1 Notiomystis cincta
CTCAGGGTGGCCACTGGGGCAGGCCTCAGGTTTAATGTCCAGCCCAGTGCCAGAGCTGGTTCTGGAAGTCCATAAATCCCAAGATTTGTGTATTTGGCACCTGACTCAAGTAAGATGTGAAACCTCACACCGGAGGGGGGCTGGCTGTAATCTCTGTGTGATTTATGGTTTGTTCTCAAATACCGAACCCAGCATCACCTAAATGCTGACTGAGAGCACCCAGTGTGTGACACTCCTGGGATTTGGGGTGGGGAGGATCTGATCAAGCTGGGTGGTTTGTGTTTGATGAGATCTTGATGGTGCATGCTGCTGCCTGTGCCCACGGCTTGCATTTATCACAGGAGATGATGGAGTTTTGTGATGAGGAAAAATGACTTTAAAATGTCATAGCACTGCCCCAGCGAGGCCTGATAATGTTAATCACACTGTTGTTTTCTAACCTCGTGTATTTAAGTTCAGCCCAAGGTAACACCACTCATTTTAGCACGTGGGCAGGAGCAAAGACGATCTCATTTTTACACTAAACGTGTCTCATTTGTACCTGTTGGTTTTTCAAGATCCAGAATGAAGGATGTCTGGGTGGAGTATAAATGTTTTCATATCTTCTTGAAAATCTATAAACCACATGTTGAGCACACGTGAGATCTCTCACTGCCCTGTTCCTTGATGCTTTCAGATCTTTCTCATGAGTCTTTTTTCATGGAAATGCAGATTTTTATCTCCATGTTGTTTATCTCCTCCTCGTTTCCAATATCAACCCTTGCCGTGATTTTGGCTATTTCCTGCAGCTCATGATTTCATAAATTCCTGTTCAGGCACTGCTGTTCCCTGCAAGACGAGATCAGAGCTGTCAGACTTGACAAATAAATCTTCAAGTCTTGGAACAAAAGGGCTCCGAGTCCCCGAGCAGGCTGTGAGCACGGGGTTAATAATGCTGCGAGAGGATGACTCAAGCAGCAGTGAAGTAACAAGTGATTTTATCATCCTGCAGATATGAAAAGGATATTGTTCACAGGGCACTGGAGCAGGGCTCTTGAATAATTCCACACTCTTCCCAGAGCTTTTCCCGACTGATGAGCAGAGGGTGGGGGCAGAGCCCAGCTTGGGGCTGTTTGCTGCAGCCAAGGTGTTCTGCAGGGTCTGGGGGGGCTGGCACATCCCAGAGGTGCTTCTCTTTCCCTCCTAAAGCTGGAATTTGCTCAGAGGAACAGTTTAGGGTGGAAGGGAAGAGGTTTCCATCCAGGGCCAGTTCTGGGATGGGGTAAATGAGGGAGGGATGGAGGGATGGATGATGGATGGATGGATGGATGGATGGATGGATGGATGGATGGATGGATGGATGGATGGATGGATGGATGGATGGGAGCAGCTCACTGGGATTGGCTGGGATGAGTTCTTAGTGTCAGCTCCTGGGACTGAGCTCAGGGAGGGTCTGTGGGGTAGATTCCTGCTCAGCAGCCTGTCCCTGTCAAAGGCAGGGCCCCAGCAGCGATCCCAAGGCTCTTTAGGATCAGTTGGCGTTTAGAAGTGAGATGAAACCCTCTCCACTTTGTTCTGCCTCGAAACAAAGCCCAGGGATGCTTTTGTCTCTGACAGGCTGTCGGAGCTGATGAGGAAGGGCTTTGTACATTATTAATAACAAGATTGTCACCACTGTAGCTCCTCTCTGTTCTCTGTTCCCAACATGAAACGCGGCAGCGTGCGTTTCTCTGGCAGAGCTGCTCCCCTGAGTGACAAAGTGTGAGGGGCTCCAGCCCCAGAACAGGTTTGCCACCCTTTGCTGGAGGTGTTTGTCTCCCCGACTGCACTGCGGGACCGGCGTTGCGTTGTCTGCGTGTTGCCGTGTCTCGCTTTGCTCCCCGCGGTGCTGATCAGGGGCATCCCGCTGGGAAGCAGCAGGAATTTGAAGTTCTCCAGCACGGCCCCGTTGCAGGGAGCCTGTTCCAGCAGAGCAGCTCCTCGTGCTGCTGGTCCCAAGAGGGAGGCCCAGGGAGGGCCGAAACCGGCTCCAGTTCTCCCTGGCGTGTCTGACGAGCTCGATATTCCAGGGCTGACGGCAGCCGGGGGCTCAGGGCCCCCCACCCTTCTGGAGGGCATCTCCCAGATCCACCAGGCTTGGCAAAGGAGCTGAGCACAAGCTGCAAGTCAAGCATGTGCTTCAGTCTCGTTGACTTTTTAAAAGCAGTCTGAGAGCTGCTCGGAGCTAAATCGGAGCCCTGGCACTGCCTCGCCCTCCCCGGCTGGGGGTTATTTTTAGCAGCTCACACAGCACCAGGAAGGGAAGGTTCCAGATGGGGTTTGGATGGTGCTGGAGGAGCTGAGCCAGCCTCACCTGCAGCAGAGGTGCAGCAGCAAACCGAGGATCGGAGAGGGAGAACAGGTTGGGTGAGAAGGTGGCAGGGTGTAAACGTGCTGCTGCTTCGCGTGGGGACGGATGGAATCGGGGGAGATCGCTGGATCAACATCCTGTTCTCCATCCCCAGAGAGCCCAGCTGGGCTGAGCTGCAGCAGGAGCAGCTCCCAGAGGAGCTGACTCCTCACCCATCACTGAGGCTGACATTTATTACACCTAATAAACCCCACGTGTCCCAACACCGAGGAACTCAACTTAAATATCATGTTCGGGGAGCTCGAAGGAGATGGATTTTAATGTCATACTCCATAACTTTTGACATGCTGGAGGAAAAAAATGGGAGTGTTGTGGGATGTTATTGCTGCTTTTTGTTCTGAGAGCTGGTGAGTTGTGAGAGCGCAGAGGTGGCCGCTCACCCTCTTCCCCTGCCCTGTTAGGGACAAAAAAAACCCGGAGATTTTCATCAGGTTTCCAGCACTGGGTGTTATAAAAACCCCCAGCACTCAGTCCCCAGGTCTGTATTCTGTATTTCTGAGCCATTCTGCATTCAGCCCGTGGGTTGCATTACAGGCAGCGGCACTGCCTCTCCAGCCATCAGCCCCCACTTCCAAACTGGAATATTCCCGCTCCTAATGGCATCAAACCCCCTGCAAATTCGTGCTTGTTCAACATAAAAATTACCAGCAATTTGAGGGATAAGTCATGGAGGATGTAATGTCTTGTATTACAAGGAGTGTGGCTCGGGAAAATTGAAGTGTGAATTGGAACCTGAAGGGGAGGCTTTGTTCTCTGCCAGGAGTTCAGTCCTGAGCAGGACCTGAGGAAAATCACTGCCCTTCCTTCCTCAGAGCCTTTTATCTGCTGGAAAAGCTGTCTGGGGTCGTGGTGTTCCCTTTCCCAGGCAGAAAAGAAATGGGGGTTGTTAACTGAGCAATAGTGGAGGAAATTCTGATTTTCTGGAGTCAAAAAAGAAAGAAAAATAAAAAAAAAAAGGAAATGCAAAAATGTTCCTTTAGAAATCAACCAAAAAATGTTGCCCTTGAAGTTTACTCCAGTCTTAGGGGATAAATGAAGTGTTCTCAGGATGCTGGGTTGGCCCTTCCTGAAATGCTGAAGCAAAAGGGGGTTTGTGTTCCCTGACCCCACAGGCAGGAATTTTTCCCATCAGTAAATGCTGGAGATCCCAGAGCTGGTGTCACTCACAGGCCCCTTTGTGGAGATCTGGAAAATTCTGTAGAATTTGTAAAAAAATTGTCATAAAAGCCTTGTAGGGGCTCCATAAAAGATCAGAAACTACAATATTGAGTAAAATTGCTTAAAACCAGGCTGAAAATAGGGAAATTGGAAGGGGCAGCTGGGACAGTGGGAAGGGCTTAGGTTGGAGGGGGGAGAGGGAAGGGCTGGGTGAGTTTGAGTTCTCCAAAGTGTGCATGTGGAAGCTTGAGGATTTCAGGGCAGGGAAATAAGGATCCCTTGGAATCCAGATCCTCCCAGTGCGTGTTTGAGCACCAGTTCCTCTGCAGAGCCACCAGCTGGAAATCCACCGCGTCTTTAACATGACAAAAGCAGCCCCAGCCTAAAATGCCCTTCTGTGTGAGAAGCAGCATGGAGCAGGATATGGAAAAGATTTCTCACAAAGTAGCTTGTGATTCAGATGGAAAATGTCAGGTTTTGAAAATTATTAATCTTTGTGCTGCACAAAACTGTCAGCTGTAGGGGCGTTGGGTGTGGGAGGTTCCTGCGGGAGAGCATTTCCAAATGGGGGTTTTTTTGGGGCTGTTTTTCTCTTTCCCTTTGTTTTTTTGGGGGATTCTTTTGTTCCTTCCCCCACGGGGGGCTGAGTAAACAGGCAGCTGAGGCTGCTGATGGGGACAGCAGCAGAAGTGACAGCGAAGGGAGGTGAGGTGGTGACAGCAGAGTCAGGGGAGCATCACCACCCGGGCCGTGATTCACTGCAGAGGGAAATGGAGCGGCGGGAACGCGTTAAGAGATGGGTAAACAACTGCCTGAGGGGCCCTTCTGGGCTGATTTCTCAGGGAAAGGGGCCTGGGCTGGGGATGAGCTGGGCATGTCTCAGGTGGCTCCGTCCTGCTCGCCCTGCGGGGGCTGCAGGGCCTCGGCGCGCTCTGCGCTGGCTTCGGCCACGAAGAAAGGGGGGAAAGTTCCAGAAAAGGCTCCTGGGAGGAGGCCCCGACTGTGAGGGTGTCCCGGGGGCATCAGGAGCAGGCAGCGAGGTTTTCCCTCCATCCCAGACCAGGGGCAGCTCCTGGGGGTGGTGGGGTTGGCTTCTGTCTCCCATTTCATGTGGGACGTCTTTGCTTTCACTGCTGTGCACAAAGTTATCTGATTGGAAAGGGAGGAGTGAAAGAAGAATTGCAAAATATTCCCTTGTCCACACAATTAACTGGGGGCACCACGGAAATCTGACCTTGTCCTGGTGCAGAAAGCAGCTGATGGGAGCTACAGCAACAGAAATAAACCCAAAGGCCTCACAGGTGTGTAACAATATCAGTTAACAACGTGCTTTACTGTTCAATTTCAATTGCATTGGAGGTAATGTTTCAGAACACCCTGAAAAAGCCTGAAATGAGCAGCCAGGACAGGCTGGTCCCTGGGCCTGGAACCCAAAAGGGCTCCAGTGCCCCCAGCACAGCTCCTCCTCCTTGGTTTGCTGCGTTTGCTCGCTGCAAACACATTAAAATATTCCTTAAATGCCACTTGTTGCTTTGATGGAATTTACAGAGACATCTAAAAAAGTCCCTGGCTCAGTCTCTCCAAATGTGTAGAAAACATAGATTAATTGGATCTTTCCTGTTATAAGGGACACTGCATACTTCAAAAACTGGATGGAAATCCCAAATTTGTTTTCTAAGAAAAAAATGATAAAATTTTACATCCCAAACTTTATTGTTTAACTACAGATAAAATTTGTTTCCTCAATCACAATGAAATAAAATTTCAGAATGTGAAGATCATTAAATTCAATTTGTGCAAACAAGGCCTGGAAATTCCTGCAAATACAGCCAATACATGAATTTACAGGACTTGAGAAATCTGATGTCCTTCTCCTCTAAACTCCTATTTAAATTGGGCACTGTATGTTGGAATTATATCTATTAATACTTAATGGTCCCAATTTTCTCAGCAAGTCAGTTACCTGAAGGAGCAGAAGGAGCTGCAGCATTCCTCAGCCCAGTTTTAATGAGCTCTTTGGGGATTTAAGGCTCAGTTGTTGAGAGTTGCACTGTGATGTCTTACTCGGCCACTGAGTGTCCCTAAATTGTAATTTCATCAATTATTATTGCCGTGGTCTCCAGCTCTCAGCATTGGAAAGAAGGCCCCATTTTTGGGGCCTGGTTTCTCACTCAGCCTGGGTGAAATGAAGCTGAATTTCTCTCTAAACTCATCTTGGGGTTTTTGGTTTTTTTTTCCAAATGAGCATTTCCATATCGTTGTCTCAGTAATTGAGATTAAGCGAACCCAGATCTCATCAGAGACATAGCTCTGGGAACATGGCAGGAATCCACATTAGCAGGTGAAACATGAAATTTTTAGTAGGAGAGGAGTTAATTTGGGGAGTCTCCTCTTTGCCTTGCGCATCCATTTCTCCTGGAAGTTGTGTCTGGCAGTGCTGGGAAGGGATTCTGGTTTGATTTCAGCCTGAGAGGAGGCTCAGGGTGAACTCTGTGCTCTGCAGCCTCTGCTGGGCAATAATCGGGATGTTTTATGGTTCTGGACAGAAATGCTTCACTCAGGGTTCCTTGGGAGGAATGGTCGAGTCATCCCTTGAGAGGCAGTGCAGGGACAGGGGCAGGGCTGGCTCGTCCCCGGTGTCACCTTGGACACTGAAAGGCTGTGCTGGAGGGCCCTGAGGGATGGAGCCTCCTCTTCCCTCTGGTCCTGGAGCTGCCCTGGCAGAGATCTCGGCCCCTGATCCTCTGGTCCGGTTGTGCTGGAGACCAGGGAGCTGCTGGGTGGTTCCCGAGGGATGGAGCCTCCTCTTCCCTCTGGTCCTGGAGCTGCCCTGGCAGAGATCTCGGCCCCTGATCCAGGGGTGGACAACCCCCGGCTCTGATTTCCTTGGAACCTTTACATATAAATATGAAATTACCCAGAAGGGCAGTGATTCACGGCTCATTCCCCATGTGTGGAACTGGCTCTGGCTAAAAACAGGGATGTGTGGGAGGGGAAGTTCCTTTTGTGCTGGGAATTGTCCTGCTGCCCACTGGAAGCAGCGATTCCAAGCCTATGGTCCCGTTTTCCAGGCCGTAATTTCCTCCTGGCAGGGGCTGAGGCGGGAGTTTGATGCACAGCAAGGTGACTGTGCTCAAGAAAAGTTTGATGCTGCTCACACACCCCGTGCCAGGAGACTTAGTTACAGATCCATCTGTTTGGGATGCTGGAGAATCCTTTTTCCCTTTAAAGATTTATATTGCTTGCATACTGCTCAAAGAAAAAAAAAAAATTGGATGTTAAATAAATGTATGAATGTGGGAAAGATTCTTCAAGTTTGTAACCCACTTAATATTTAATAAATGTGATAAATCATTTTTATAAATACGTATAGCTGAGATATAAATAAATTCAGGATCCAGAAGGGATTACAATAGGATGCACATTCATCTCTGTGGCACAGGAAGGGCCAGGAATGTTTTATCAGCAAATTAATCCTCACTGGGGAGAAGAAATGCCCTCCCCTCCTGCAGCCAGGGTGGGTGGGAATTCCTTTAGTGAATTCCATGGAAGTGGAAGTGTTCATAAAATGGTTCTGACATTCCCAGAATGGTTCTGACACAGAGCCAGAGGTGGGATGTGTTAAACTTCCCTCTGTTTCATAGGAATAAAGCGGTGAGCAAGTGGTGCCAGGGGCACAGGGGTTGAGCAGGGACTGGGAGCTGGGAGAGACAGGGAAAGGAGAAACGAGGATTGGGGAAATGGCCTCGCTCAGAGGCAGGAAAGCCCTCCCAGAGGAACGGTTCTGTGTGTGACAGAGCAGCCACAGCCACATCCTAGTGACACTGGGGCCTCTTTGGTGGCACCCTCAGGCGAGCTCCATGTGAGGAGGGATTTGGGTGACAACGTTGGTGCTGCTGCTGGTGAGAAGCTGGGGGGAAAAGGGGCCGTGCAGGAAAAAATGCCAGAAATGGGAATGTCTGGAGGACAGAGCTTTTCTGCTCCAAGAGGGACCCTGGGTGTGCTCCTGGCAGGAGAGGAGGAGCTGTCCTCGCCTTGGCTTCGCTTCCAGGGACAGAGGAGGGGCCAGGGGTGGCAGGGGCCAGCCTGGCCTGTCCCTCTCAGACAGCCCCGCCGTGCTTCCAGGCAGTGTTTGTCCCTCTCCTCTCCCCACAGTCACCTCCAGCTGGGCTCAGGGCATGTCCTCAGGTGTGCTCAGGTGTCCCCAAACTCAGGGACGGTCCCAGCAGCCCCCAAGCAGCTCAGCTGGAGGAACCCTGTGCAGAGGTGACGCTCTGGAGTGGAGCCAGCAGACCCGAGGGGATGTCCCCAGGTGTCCCCAGCCTGTACAAACCCAGAGATGACGCTCTGGAGTGGAGCCAGCAGACCCGAGGGGATGTCCCCAGGTGTCCCCAGGTGTCCCCAGGTGTCCCCAGCCCGTACAAACCCAGAGATGACGCTCTGGAGTGGAGCCAGCAGACCCAAGGGGATGTCCCCAGGTGTCCCCAACCCGTACAAACCCAGAGGTGACTCTTCTCATGAGTGGCAGCCCTGGTGGGTGCCTTGCCCTGCAAACTCAGCAGGAGAAATGAGATTTTTAACATCCAGATGAGCGGGGCTCGTTTGTGCCTGAAGATTCCCGGCACGCCGCTGGTGCGTGATAATATCCCAGATTTATTTCCACAACTTATTGCACATTCATTTTTTGGAGTTTTCATTGCGGAAAATTGCCGGGAGGGATGGATTTTGTCTTCCTCAGCTGGCAGAACAATTTTCCACCTGTCGCCCAAATATTTGATGGGAAGGATTAGGGCAGAGCTGCAGGAAGTTCATACTTTATATCCATGGGAAACAGGAGGGTCTGGAGAAGTTAATGTAGGATATCGGGGTTGAGAAGTGCTGGATTTACTGAGAGTTCATTGGTTTATCGAGGGATCGCTGATTGATTGGCAGTTTATTGGTTTATTGACAGTTTATTGGTTTATTGAGGGTTCACTGGTTTATTGAGGATTCATTGATTTATGGAGGATTCATTGATTTATGGAGGGTTCACTGATTTATTGAGGGTTTATTGATTTGTTGAGAGGTTCATTGATTAATTGAGGGTTCATTGGTTTATTGAAAGTTCATTGGTTTATTGAGGGAGTCACTGATTTATTGAGGGTTCATTGGTTTATTGAGAGTTCATTGATTAAGTGAAGGTTCACTGATTTATTGAGGTGTTCATAGGTTTATTGAAGGATTCATTGATTTATTGAGGGGTTCATTGATTAATTGAGAGTTCATTAATTTATTGAAGGATTCATTGATTTATTGAGGGGTTCATTGATTAATTTAGAGTTCATTAATTTATTGAAGGATTCATTGATTTATTGAGGGGTTCATCGATTAATTGAGAGTTCATTAATTTATTGAAGGATTCATTGATTTATTGAGGGGTTCATTGATTAATTGAGAGTTCATTGATCTATTGAGGGTTCACTGATTTACTGAGGGTCCTTCCTCATAAGGAAAATGTCAATATCCAGTCAAAAATCTACTGTATTGTTGGGCAAAGGCATTTAAAGTTCATTAATGGAACTAAATCTGGCTTTGTGCTGTGCAGGAGCCAGGAAAAAAATCAAGAATTCTGCTAAAAGCCTTAAAAAGTAGGAATAAATGGAGCTGAGCAAGCTGGTGTGTGGAAGGTTCCCTGCCCGTGGCAGGGGTGGAACGGGAGGAGCTGGGAGGTCCCTTTGGAGTGGGGCTCTTGGGATTTGTTTCTCCTATTCAGGCTTTGCTGAATGCCCTGTCCTGGGGCTCCAGCAAATCCCCAAGCAGGGGGAAATAACAGAGGCATTAGAGGATTTCACGTGGGCACCAAAATCTGCCATTTCCATCAATCTCTGAGCAACTTCCAAAAAACCCACTTTGCGTGGGGGCCGGGGTCATCTGATTAAGCAAATGTAGGCAAATCTCACCGAGCTGCTTTTCTGACTGAATAATGACTCAAATTTCATCATGGAAACCGTTCCAGGCATGAGGAAATTCTCTATTCTGGAACAGACTTTTTATTTTTCCATCCCCTGACTTCCCTGGCAAGCTGAGCACACATGGAAAGGCACTCGGCTTTATTTGGTGCTGGGTGAAATCCTGACTGCATGGGGGTGAAGTCCAGGTGGGATCAGCAGCATTGGGTACAGGGAAAGGGAGGAATGGGAATATTTGGAATCTTGCTCATCTCCAGTTGTGTTTCTGCTCCTGAATGGACCTGTCCAGAGCAGGGGTTGGGATGTTCCCAGCTGGGAAAAGGCTGGGAAAATCCTTCTGGACTGGGGACAGAAAACATCCAAACCAGCAGTAAATAACCCAGTGCTGCTGCCAGGATTTATAAATTCAGGGGGCTTGGGAAAAGGGGGAGGAATTCCTGAGTGGGACAACGAGGTTGGAGGGAACTGGGAATGTTTTCCTGTGGGAATGGCTCCCGTGTCCCAGATGGAGGAATCACTTCAGGGCAGTCATAAATCAGGGAAAAACCCAAACCCCAGGCACAGAGGGAAAGCAGTTCCCTCCACTCCCGGGGCTGCTGGAGTAGAGAGGGAGGAAATCAGGCCCGTTTGGGACTTTCAGAGATTTTTTTTTTTTCTGGTACCACCAAAGTGTAAAAGGGGTTGTGCTTAGAAACTTGGGAAAAGTATTTGCATAGTTCATTGTCAGATTTATTTGCATTTATCAGAAGTTACCTGGCTTGTTGGGGACACTTCTAACTTTTGGGGTTTATTTTAATATAGAAAGAACAATACTGCTCACTTTAAATAACCCTTAATTTGGAAAAAAAAGTTCAGGTCTCACAGTTTTTCACTGACTTAAGATCTCATTTCAATATCTAAATTATCCTAATCCATTTTGAAATACTGACTCATCCCTGTCTGCTGCTGTCCAGGTTTCCTAATGTGTTCTGACAACAGCAGTGTGTTTATTTCAGAGAAGAATTTAATGTTTGTTCCTAACTTTTTTTTTCCCCCTTCCTTTCTTTTTCATTTCTATTATTGTCATAAAAAGATTTAAAGTCCCTTTTGGCCTCGTGTGCAGAGCATAAAACACAAAACCCTTCCTGAAAGGTAATTTTCCAGGAATGAAAACCACAAGAATTGTGTGTCAGGCTTTGCTCTTCTGTCATTTGCAGCTGCTACAAAACAGCTTTTTCCATGTAGCTCTGAAGGGCCTGAATCCCAAAAACCAGCAGTGAGACATGGAAAACCTCAGGGATTTGCAGTCAGCCCCTGGGAAAGTTCCAGCAGCTTCCAGGGGAATTTGAATTCGTGTTAGGGCACAAGAAAGGTGATCACAGGAGGAAGAGGCATTAAGGTAAAATTCTGAGTTTTAAAGGCACTTTAGGAGAGGCTTTGCTCTGCTCAGCAGCTCCTGCAGATAAATGGGTAAAATGTCATTTATCCAGGAATGTTGTGCTGATTCCACCTGGAGCAGGAATGTCCTGCAACAAGGAATCCAGGCAATTCCATTTGTACAGCGAGTGAAATACAGAAATATCCGCCAGTGAGTGGGTGGGGGTGGGAAATCATCCCTGATTTTGTGTGCTGGGACCTTGGCTGGGTGGATTTCCAAGGGAAAAGATGCACCTGGACTTCCCTGGTCTTGTGAAAGGTTTTTGTCAAGAGGGAGCCACTCCGAGCCCCAAAATCTCCCCGACACCCCACAAAAAGCCAGACCACACAATCCAGGAACAGATTTGCCCTGGATTTCAGTGAGACTGGGATTTCATCCTCTCTGCCTTGCCCTAAATAGCAAATTTAGTGGAATAACTCGGGGTCACTGGAAGTTCTCCAGCTGGGTGGACTCAGCTGCTGCTCTCCCTCCACACGAGGGGTGCTGCTGCCCTGTGGAGCCTTGATGGGAGCCTGGGATTCCCAAGCCTCTCCAAAATCTTATCGTGACATTTTTTGTTATTTCCTATACAAAGTTTGGATTTAATAAACCCCACAGGGATGCGGCGTTGCTGGAGATTGACAAGATGGAAATTGTCATCAATGTTTGGGAGTAAAACTCTGCAAGTTGTGATAATATTTTCTAAAGCACCCTGAGAAGGGGTTTAAAGCACAGAAGTCGTTTGAAAGTGGCTGTGATTCCCCAGCACAGCTCGGGGAGTGTTTGCACACAGAGCTCGGTGCTGAGGGACGGCTACTCGGCTCTGGCAGAAATAAAACAATGTTCTCCAGATTCTGTCATCTCCCAGAGCCGGGAAGGGCTCAGGCTTCCTTCACAGCACCAGAACTTCCCTCTCATCTGCCTTAATTTCATTGCCTAGGCTTCAATCACAGCTCCCGTGCCCTCAGCTCGTTCCTCTCTGATCCTGGGCTCTCTCCGTGCTCACACGTGTCCTCTGTCATGCTGGCTGCGAGTGCTCAGTGCTCTCTGATCTCCCCTCAGAAATCAATCCCTGCTCACTTAGATTTGTTGCCTTTCTCTGAATTTTCTCCAAAAACCCACGAAGTACTGAAATAAATCCCAGCATTGCTGGAGATCAATGGGAATTTCCCGGCTTTGACAGCAGTGACGAGGATTTGACAGGATGGGAGTTGTTACAAAGGCAGAGCTTCTGTTCCAGGGCCTCTGGAATTCAGGAACTGGGGCAGCCAGGCTCATCCCCTGCTGAAGGAATGCCCTTGGATCCTGATGGCAGCTGAAGTTCAGAATTCTGAGAGGATGTGTAGAAGTGGTGAAAACCTCTCCATTCACCTCCTGCAGCTTCTGAACCCTCCGTTCCCCACCCATGGGGCTGTTTTCTGGTGGGTTTGGTGCTGATTTGTGTCAGTCTGACAGTTCTTACACTTCAAGTATTTGATTTTCTTTTCTTCTGTATGTGTGTCCTTGCAAAGCCCAACCCTGCCACCACTGAGGTCTGCAGGTGCTCCCGGGAGTAAAACCAATCCTAAATAAAACCCAAAGTGGGCTTTTCACTCCATCAGCAAAACAAGACAGCAGAAAAAAACACGGAAAACCTGAATTTCCCTTTCATTGCCTTTCAGGAAATGAGAACAGCGAGGCCCTGCCTGAGTCCATCCCCTCTGCCCCGGGCACGCTGCCCCATTTCCTGGAGGAGCCGGACGATTCCTACATCATCAAGAGCAACCCCATCGTGCTGCGCTGCCGGGCCGTGCCCGCCATGCAGATCTTCTTCAAGTGCAACGGCGAGTGGGTGCACCAGAACGAGCACGTGTCCCACGAGAGCCTGGACGAGGCCACAGGTGAGCCAGGAGCCGTGTCCGGGACAGATCCCAGCGGGAATTCCAGCCCTGACCCCGCCCGGGAGCTCTGCAGGGAGCTGCGGTTCCTCTGTTTCCATGGCGCCATTGTAGCGGGAGCTGGAAATAGGGCAACTCCAGTTTTGGTGGGATTCCCACTGGTTGGACCCTGGAGTTTGCCCCCAGCCCCAATTTTTATGGGATTCCCGCTGGTTGGACCCTGGAGTTTGCCCCCAGCCCCAGTTTTTATGGGATTCCCACTGTGTTGGACCCTGGAGTTTGCCCCCAGCCCCAGTTTATATGGGATTCCTGCTGTGTTGGACCATGGAGTTTGCCCCCAGCCCTAGTTTTTATGGGATTCCCACTGTGTTGGACCCTGGAGTTTGCCCCCAGCCCCAGCCAGGGCAGGAATTGAGGTGGGAATAACCTGAGCAGGAGAAATCCACGGTGTCCAGTGCATGTGCAAGAGCAGAGAAGGAGAAGGGAGAGATTTGGGAGTGATCAAGAGATTTTATCAGCTCCAGCAGTGCCCGTAGCTGTTCTCATTTAGCAGCATTCTGATAAGTATTGCAAACCAATTTAATGCTGTGACTCCACAGCGCTGGGCTGTTATTGCTTTCTCCCCTTCCCATCCCAGCATTGCTAGGCAACTCCCAGCCTTGGCAGGAGCGCTCTGTGTACAACACCTTCTCCAGCAACACAAGAAATTCCTTTTTTAGAGGCAAAAATGCCATTTAAAAAGAAGTTGCACCTCCTAAAGTAGTGCTTGGCATTCTTTTCAAGTGACACATTCTGAGGAAATTTCATATTAGAGGAGTTTTTTTTTGTAAATGCTAATCTCAATGAATTTTAATTTTTACAGTTACCTTTTCAGAAATAATTTAATAGGCATAACCTTTACTTCTAAAGGCACTGCTGAATCAATATGGGAGAAACATCGCCCCTAAAAGCTTTCCTTCCATATGGTTACAGAAAATCTCTCTGTGAGTGCTGCAATTATGTTTTCTAAGCTTTGGGTTAATAACAGAATAAACCAAGATTGGCTACATGAGGTGGGTTTTGAAATGACATCTGAGGTTTGAGACACAGAGCAGCAGGGTTGGGATCTTGGAATGGTTTGAGTTGGGAGAAACCTTAAAATCTGTCTGGTTCCAGCCCCTGCCATGGGCAGGGAGAGCTCCCCTGAGCACAGAAATGCTGCAGGGTCAGGTTCAGCCCCAGGACAGAGCTCTGGGCTCCAAAAATCAGCGTGGTGCAGGCAGGACAGTGCCCAGGTGTTCCAGAAGGGTCCTCAGGGCACAAAAGTGCCGAGAAAGGCAGCCCTGAAGGGAATCCTCTCACCGTGATGGTATCCAGGAATTACTTTGGAACTCTTCCTCAGCCTGCAGTGAGCAGCAGCCTGCAAGGGTTTGGCATTAATGTGCAGTGCCCTCATCTGAGGCACAACCCAGCCTGTCCCCAGGCACACCCGGGTCTGCTCTGGATGAGGGCTCCAGCTGGGAACACCTACGCTGGAATTCGTGCCAAAAATGGGGCTTTTGGTTAACAGGGGATTCCGGGATCCATCCCTCCCCACCCTGCTGCTTGTGTGGGGTCACAGCTCAGAGGAGATGTGCAGAAGTGGTGAAAAACAGCAACCAGAAAGCCAGACTGGAGGAGATTTGGTGCTGAACGGAGGGAACGTGCCTGAGAAGCCGTGTGAGCTCCGGCACAGGGGCTGGAGGGGCACTCCGGGTGTCCCAGGGCAGGGACTCCCCACGGCTGCACTCTGGCACCGTGATGAGCACAGAGCCCAATTATTCATGATTCTGGTTTTAAAGGAGAGGAATAAAAACCTCGGAGTAGCCCAGGAGTGTCTGTGAGCCTGGGGAGGAGCAGCAGGACAGGGAGGGCTTCGCAGGACACAGGACACGTGCTGCTGCCTGGGAACGTCTGGAAGGCTCTGCCTGCAGGGTCCCTGTGGTGGTTTTGCTGCTCTGCCTCTGCTTTTCCTGTTTGTTCCCAGACGTGGCAGAGCAGGGACTTTGTTCTCTCTGTGCTCTGCCTCATCAAGGGAGAGCCGGGCTTGCGGATGCTGCTGTGATGAAAGTGTGATAATTAGGGGCTGATTAATTTTCCTCGGCTGCATTTCCTGCACGCTGCACTGGGCACTCCAGAACCTGCCCAGATATTCCAGGCTGGGGTTTCAGCAGAGGCTCAGCCCCGCTCACAGAGTTTCCTTGTCTGATAACTGGAAGGATTACAGCAATAACCGCTGTCAGTGTTTTTCTCATTTAAACAAATAAAGCTGACAAATGCTGAAGTTCTCTGCAGCTCTGTTATGTTTAGTACATGGAGAGCAATTATTCATCTGCTGCCAGCATCGGTGTGTGTGCAGCTCAAGCATCCAGCAGAGCCCATTAGCATATCAGTGCCACAGCCAGCACTTGATATTCTGCACGGCTCCACTGTAAAACAAAAGATGATGGTTCTAATTTGCACAATAATTTAAAGGGTTGGGCCCGCGGTGCTTATTGGAGTTATTGGAGTAGCAGGTAAAATGTCACTCTTGTTTATGAGGTGCCGGGTTTGATGTGCATGGATTTTTCACCCGGTGTCACTCCCCATGAACAATTTTCCTGGTGTTTCCCGAGGTGCAGAGGGGAGTGCATGTGTTTGCTGAGGAGAGTGGATGTGTTTGCTGGTGAAATACAGGGATGGTAAATGAAGAATATTCCTCTCCTCCCAATAGGTTTGCTTTCTGTCACTGTTTCTAAAACAATGAAAATAGCTGTACTTTCTCCGTAAACAAAGCACAACTTTCCCCGAAGACCCCGTGTTCTCCAGAGGTCCTGTCCAACCCCAGCAATTCCGAGATTCTGCAGTTTTGGATGCATTTATTTTGTCTATGGGTAAATTGGGAGGCCTTTAAGAGGACCTGAATTCCTACCTGGCCCATTCTCAAAACGCTGAACCACCAGCTTCCCCAAACCGTGTGCTCTTTGTTTGCCACATTAAATACAGGCTGATTTATAGATTAATTAAACACCGTGTCAATGAAAGGAAGAGCTGGGCTGGAGAATATTCCACCTTAATAAATCTGGAGCTGTAAATGCCTGAATTCACTGACGCCTGCTTAGAAATTTGCAGCACCCAGGAGCCAAGAAATGGCTTCAGCTTCTCCAAAATTCATCATCAAGTGATGACTTTTTTTGTTTGGTACTGAAATCTGTCGCTGTGAGCAGGGGCTGGGGGCGCTCCCACACCTCCGCTTCTCTTCGCTGCTTCCCAAAATCCCCAGAGCAGCTCCGGAGCAGGACCTGGGTGGGTGAGTGGGGTCAGCACAACTCTGGATCAGCCAGGGAAGGTTTTCCCCCCAGGAAGCTGCTCCTTGGAGGTCCTGGTGGGAATAGGATCCCAAACCCTCAGCCGAGGCAGCCCTGCTCTGTCACCAGCACTCAGATCCTCTCTGAGGGAACTCATTGGAGCTTCTCCTACCTCAAACCTGCACAGAGCACTCTACAAAACCAGAGTTTTTATGCCAGAATCCAAGGATTTGTGGCTGGCAGAGCAAGGATGGCTCCGTTGAGGGGGTGCATTTTCCTGGCAGGGTCTCTGGCAGAGCCTTTGTTCCTGAGGGTTTGTTGTCACCGTGTCAGGAAATAAAGGGAGGCTTTGTAAACAGCTTTGTTAAAAACGGCGTCAGCACGGGAAAACAAAATGCAAATAAAAGCAGCCAGGAAACCTGTGTTTGTTTGTTGCAGGGGGAATAAATATTTGCGGGACTGAAGGGATTCTTGAGACAGCTTGGGGAGCTGTCAAGGGTTCGTCCCTGTCTTTGGGTTTCATTGTAAACCAGGCTAAATGAAAAGAAGTAAAAATTCCCTTTTCCTGTTGCTGGAAAAGTATCAAATATTCTCTATTTTTGTAGAGGATTTAAAGCTTGTCTGAGCTTCCCCTTTTGGAGCATCCCCAGTGAACCCTGTCCCTCCTCCTGCCAGAGGAGTACACTGACTTCCCAGTGCCTTTGAGGAGTGGCTGCCCAGCTGTTAATGATGCCTGAGATTAAGTGGAAGCCAATTTTTATGGAGTCCAGGTTTAGAATTCTTGCTGCTTTATAAACTCCACAGACATGAAATACGGCGAGATTGGGTTTGCCTCCATTTCCAGTGGAGGGGAAATAACTGCCTAGGGACTGCACCGGAGGAGAGAGGAGGAAGAACAAGGCCTGAATGTTTTCTGTTTTCATTTTATGTTTTTCTGACTCTTTCAAATGGTTCCCAGTGCCTCTGAACCCAGGTTTGGATTGGATTTCCTCTCCCAAGGCTGTCGTGCAGAGGTGGCTGCAGGTCTGGAGCATCCCGGGAGTGCAACACAAAAGGTGTGGGAGGCTCCTGGAGGTCTGGAATTCATCTTTGAGCTCTGTCTGAGGGAAATGCTCCTGGTCTGAGAGGCCTCAGTGCTCGGCTTCTCCTGTGCCTGAGGGAGGTTTGCAAGGGCAGGAAGTGTCAGGTTGAAAGATTTTTATGGCACATGATTGAATTCCTGACAAACATCCCAGGCCAAGGGGGCACCAGGGATGAGGGTTCTGAGGAAGGAGTTGCAGAGACCCCGGTGCAAATCCAGGAACTCGCTGCACTATGATTTGCTCATCTTACAGGAGTTAATTCGTGGTGATTCCTTATCATGCAAGTAATTAAGGCTTTGCCCTGACTGAAAACGGCGCTGTTGATTAAAAGGACAGGTTGGGTCCCTCAGCCTCAGCCTGGCCCTGCTGACTCTGCCTCTCCCCGCAGGGCTGAAGGTCCGCGAGGTTTCCATCAACGTGACGAGGCAGCAGGTGGAGGATTTCCACGGCCCAGAGGATTACTGGTGCCAGTGCGTTGCCTGGAGCCACCTGGGCACCTCCAAGAGCAGGAAGGCGTCGGTGCGCATCGCTTGTGAGTAAACCCCGCCTCTCGGGGCAGAAACCCTGCGGCTGGGTTCAGTGTCAGTGGATGTCCTCGGGCACCACTGTCCCTGCAGGAACGTCCCAGGAAAAAACATCTTCCCCCCTTTCCTGGGACACACCCATCCCAAAGAGAGCCGAGGCTGCTCAGGGAATCCTGCGGGGCTCTGAGCTGGTGTTGGCAGGGGACAAACAATGGAGCTGCTGTCCATGGAGCCATCCGGGGATGATCTCCCACCCCTCATCTCCTTGATGGGCCATCACTCAGCACCCACAGACCCCTCTGGGGGAACACTCCACATGCCCCACAGCCAGAGGGACAGCAGAGACACCCCAAACACAACCCCAAACTGGAGCCTGTGCAGCTACTCCAAACATCATCCCACTCTTGGAGTCAGAGCTGGGATGTTTTCCTGACAGAACCAGAGCCCGACACACCCCTGCCAGTAGGGAGTTCAGGGATTGCTTCCCCAGTCTGTGGTGAACCCTTTTCCTTTAAGCTCCAGCTCAGGTCTCCCCTCCTCCTGGGAAAGGAGGTACAGCCTGCAAAAAGCTGGGAGAAATGTTCCCTGGGAGAGGAGGGCAGGAGCAAAGGGAGAAACCCTGCAGGGAGACTTTCCAGGTAGAGTTCAGCAGTTCTTGACAATATAAAATGGTGTCTTTTACCAGGACAAACATTTAACAGGGTAAAACAAACATTTGTCAGAAGTAAAAGGACAGTGTAAGAAAACCTTCGTTTCATTAATGGCGGATTTTTTTTTGTTGGCTGATTCAGTCTGAATGTCTAAATACGTGTAAATTCAATTTTTTATTTCACTGCATTAACTGTCATAACACTGAGCTAATAATTCCCCTGCACTGCCGAGCTGAAAGGACCTTTATCTGAATTGAATTTTTATTGACTTTTCTCCGCACTGTGATTTCCCAGCCCCACAAAATGGCAATTTGAGCCAAGCTCAGCCTGAGCAGGAGCAGGAGGAGCCAAGTGCTGGCACTTTTAAACCCCTTGCTGAGGGACCAGTTCTTCTTCCCAGTGCCCCTGAGACCCCATTAACCCCACACCGCTCTGGAGAGGCTCTTCAGCTCAGCCTGGAGTGTTCTGAGGGTGCCTGGAGGCTTTGTGTGAGAGCTGAGGTCCTCTCTGCCCCTTTATGGGCTGTTTCTGCTCAAAGCCGAGTGTTCTGATGGGAAAAGCAGCGATTCCGAAGGGTGCAGTGGGAGCTGCAGGGGGAACACCCTGGCGTGGGATTTATGGCTTGGGGAACACCCTGGGAGGACCAGGGATGAGACCCTGCAGGTCCAGTCTCTGACAGAGCCCAGAACATTCTCCCAGCACCTCTGGGATGTGTGCTGAGGAACCATCGACTTTATTTCATCCAGGTTTTTTTATGATTTTGCACTTAAATCCCAACGTTTCTGAATTGTGAGTCAAGTCCACAGTGTTGCAGCACTTTATATTTCTCCAAAGAAGCAGGTGAGTATTTCTTTATGATAGTGGGGAAGGCAGAGCAAATGGATCCTGCTCCATTTTTCATTCTAATAAAGGCATTTGTAGGCACAAGCGCAGCCCAGCTGTTAATGAATGTCTTTTTAAAGAGAGCACTGGATAAGGAATTGGTTATCTGGGGGAGAAAAATCAACATTAACAGGAATCATGGAAAGGAGCATGCAGGCACTGTGAGCATCTTTCTGCAGCTCGCAGCTCGCTTGGAGAAGTCTCAATGTATTTTGTAAAATGCAGTGCCAGGGCTCTATTTCAGCTGTGAGCAGGGCAGGGAATTAAGTCAGTAAATCCCCACTGAGGAGCCTGAGACACTGGGGAGACAAGGAGAGTTCCTAATGGAACACCCAGCAGCAGGAAGGAACATTCCGGAGGGTTGGCTTTGCTTTCACAGCAAGGAAACTCCCCGGATTCCTGGGCATGTCTGGGATCCAGTGATTCCAGCTGGATCCAGGCTCTCTTTGTGTCTCTTTTGGTCTGCCCAGACACCTGGAGCTGCTGCAGCGACTCTGAGACATTTCTTGTCCCCAGTTATCACCTGGCCAGTGGTGTCAGGAGTGGAGCAGTTTGTGCCCAGCCTGGAATTGTCCCCAGCGTGGGTCACAGGCTGGACTTGATGATCTCAAAGGTCTTTTCCCACCTGGTTCATTCTGTGGTTCCATGAAATGCTCCCAGCCCCTTCCTCGCTCTCCCTGCAGCTCTGAGGGTGAGATCTGCGCAAAACCAGGCTGGATTCACTCATGTCCAGTTCAATTCCCATCCCCTCAGCACCCTCAGGGTCCCGTGTTGTTCCTGCAGCGAACTCTCCCATTTTGGGAGGCTCTGGAGATGAGATGCGTGGCTGGAACCTCAGGACTGGGGATGTGGCACTGGGTTTGGAGAGGGGACAATGGGACACAGCTGAAGATGGTGGGACCCAGGGTGTCCTGCAGCTCTGGGCTGCCCAGTGCCGCCCTGGGAGCGGGAGGGGGCTCAGTCCACGGCCCCCTTGGAGCTGTGGGGCAGCAATGCCAATCGTGATGAATTCTTGCCTTCAACCCTGCAGATCTCCGCAAGAACTTTGAGCAAGACCCACAGGGCAAGGAGGTTCCCATCGAGGGGATGATTGTCCTGCACTGCCGGCCCCCTGAGGGCGTCCCTGCAGCTGAGGTGAGGTTTGGGATGGGCATTAGGCCCAAGAAAAGCTTTGGGATGGGGGAAGCAAAGGGCTCAGCTCCTGTGTGGTGCTGGAGGTGCTGGAATGCTCTTCTCCCCCAGAATGCTTCAAGGTGTCCTTTCTTGATTCACTAGGTTTTCAAAAGCGTGGCTTTTTATCCAAATTCTGGACTGTTTGCTGAGAAATCCTGGTTTTCAGACAATTTTCAAGGCCTGTGCTTCCAAACTGAAAGCAGATTGTTGCACATTTTCCCAGGAATTACTTTTCTCCTCGAAAAGTACGACAAAGAAAAAGGCAGACCTAAAAATATTATGATAAATGGTTGCTGGGGAAAGAAAATCTGCTGCAAGTAATAATTTGGTGGGGTTTGGCTCAGCTTTAAACAGGCTTTTTGTGATGAGATCTGGATCTTAACAGGAAAACAACAGGGATGCCTTAAACTGGCAATAACCAGGCTGCTCTTGGAGGGAGAGGTTCTAAATGGGTTGTGTTTAAAAATCCGCTGCAGGGGCTTTAAAAACCCAAGGAAAAGTTGCATTTGTAATTGCACCCTGCAGTTTTCTCCAGCATCTTTGGGGAATGAGAGCAGTTGGATCACTCAGGAGTTGGTTTTGCCCCGATCCCCACCCTGGCTGGGGTTGGTAATAACGGAAGGAAGAGAAGGAAAATAAACCCCAGAGAAATGTGTGCTTTTAGTTAATGAGAAGGGATTGGAGCAGATGTCCCTGGAAATAAAGAGGAGAAATGCAGAGACACCATCAGTGAGGCAGAAGTGCTAAAGGAGAGGAAAATGAGGCAGAGATGGGCTCAGTGAGCGGCTGGATTCGTGGCCAGGGTTCTGGTGTGCATTACTCTGCCAGTCCAGCCTCTGCTCCAACTTCTCCTCAGCTCTGTGGTATTTTCACTCCTTACCAGGAAAATGGATGTTGCATTGCAGAGAATTGCCAGGATTGGTGAGTGTGTGCTCTGGAAAGAGGATCTGTTCTCTAGGAAGAACAACCTCCAAAGGTGTAACTCTCAGAACATCTTTGGTCCATTTGAATTTTACTGAGAATTTTAGAGTTCTTTGAACTGGCAGCTTTACATTCCCCAATTAAACAGGGAGTCTGTCTTCCATGGAAGTAAGGAATTAAATCCAATGAAAACCTGACATTTTAATTGCTTGCTCCAGATAAAAGTGGTGGCGTTCCCAACGAACCCTGATTTACTGCTGTTGACAGTAAAATTGTTATTGCTGCTAATAAAGCTGGTAAATCTCACCAGGTCAGATTTGCTTTGGCCAATAAAACGTCCCATAAAGGCTCAGGCTAATTCTGGGCTCATCAAGGTAAAGGGTCTGCTGGAAATAATTCAGTGTCTTTAGAAAGTGGGTTAAACCTGTTAAGGCTCTGGGCTGGGGGGATAAACTCAGCTTTATTTCCAAGTTAAAGGACAGCCTGCCCTGTCTAACATGGCTGAGGAATAAGTGAGCCACAAAGGCTCCCTCAGCGATTGTTCTGCGGGTGCTGAGTGGTGCTGAGGGTTTCAAACCTCAGTGCTGGCAGAGAATCCATGGTTCTGATCCAAGAATTTATTTCATTAGAGTTTGGATGCAGCCCTGGATGGAAACATAAGGCTGGAAATAACTCAGGACAAAGGAGCTCGCCTGGTGTTTCACAAGATGCAAAGTGGGAGCTGATTGAGGCATTGTCAGTGTTTGCTCAACCCAAAGAGAACGGGAAGCAAGAGGGGAGGAGGCTCCAGCCCACCTCTTCTGCCAGAGCCTTTCCCTTGGGGAGTGTTTGGTTTTTCCAAGTGCAGAACTTCAGAAGCCCCATCAGAGTTTGGTTATTCCAAGTGTAGAACCTCAGGAACCCCATCAGAGTTTGGTTATTCCAAGTGTAGAACCTCAGGAACCCCATTAGGGTTTGGTTATTCCAAGTGCAGAGCTCCAAAAAAGCTGTTTTCTCAAAATCCAAACACACTCCCTGTGCTTGCCACCACCCCTCACAGACCCACTCCTGGCAGTGGCTGGAAGGGCTGGGCCAGGGCAGCCCCTGAGCGTTCCCTGCAGTTCAGGCTCTTCACCCCTGGGGTCAAACCTCAGTTCAGCCCAGTCAGTTATGGGAACCTGCCCCATTATCAGGGATAGAAATCTTTGTCTCTGGAATTGGTTTTTTTTCTGGACCCCGGAGGTGCTGAAACTCCCTTAAACCTAAGGCCAGAGGCATTAACATTAAATGTTCTTGACCTACTCCACAGCTGGATGTGGAAATTCCTGTCATCAGCCCTGAAGGCATGGAAGGCAGGGATATTTTCTAATGGTGGCTGGCACAGTTTCCTTGGAATTACCTTGGAGTTTCGTCCCCAGGAAGGAGAACCTTTCTTTTCCTCTGTTCCTCTCCACATTTGTGGCCACTGCTCCAGTCCTCTCAGCCGGTGGTGATGTGTCCTTGGCCAGAACCGAGGGAGTGGCTCCCAGCAGATGTTGGTGTGAAATGTTTGATCCCCTCCCAGGGGTGCTGATGCCATCGTGTGCCCTCGGGGCTGCCCTGGCTGTGCCCTTCTGCAGGAACAGGAATTGAACTGGGCAGTGCTGCCCCTCTGTGCTAACCCCATCATTTAGTTATTTATCTCTGGGGTGGGACAGCAGGGATGGATCACGCAGGGATCCAAATTGGAGCCCCCAGGGAGGGTTTTTAGGCAGAATTCCTGAAAATGCAGTTTTGTTGGGAGCAGTGTCTGTTGCTGCCATCTGTTCCAGAAGGAGAAAGGCTTCCAGCAGCAATGGGAACACCCAGATTAAGTTTGCTTTTATACGTGTTCATTTCTGCCCACAACAAGTACAAATTCAGTTAGGAGAATATGGATTAAGGGGCTGGCTGGATGCACAGTTTGAGCGTGTCTGAAGTGAAAATGGCTTAAAACTCAGCTCGTGTAAATGAATTTCCCAGCTCGTGTGACTCTGAGGCTCTCTGCTCACACAGTTCAGTTTGGTAAATGGTCTTTAAGCTGAGCAACACATCAGTGCGAGCAAAATCCAGGGATTACAAATAGGGAGCGGCAAAATCCCAATTCAGCTCTTCCAGGGCTGCCTCGGGAGCCCCAGACCAAGCTGGGCGAGCTCAGGGTGAGGCTGCTGTGCCCTGGTTCCCTCAGCAGCACATTCCAGCTGCTCCTGCTGGCCACACCTGGAGGCAGACACTGCTCAGGAGCAGCTCCCTGAGCCTGCAGCCGCTTTCCAAGGATTCATGGCGCTCCAGTGGAGCCAAGGTCTCGCGCTTGTGCCTGGAACTCTGGATGTGGGAGCTCCAAATCCTCCTGGGGCAGCAGCAGTGGAGAGAAGAGAGTTAACCGAGCTCTTACCTCCTGTTTTATCCTTTCAAATAGTCTGGATAGCCTTAGGGATCGCTGAAACCATCAGGGATCCAGGGACAGGCACCTCCCTCCCAGGTACCACATCCTGGAGCACTTGGCTCTGCTCCTGAAGCTGCTCCTTTCCCTGGGCAGGTCCAGTCCAGCCCCTCTGCAGTGCACCGTGGCTTTATTTGTGCCCCATAGCCCAACGTGGATTTATTCCTGCCCCATAGCCCATCCTGAATTAATTTCTGCCCCTACACCTCCCCTGGCTTTATTTCTGCCCCAAAACCCACCCTGAATTTATTTCTGCCCCTGCAGCCCACCTTGAATTCATTTCTGCCCCAAAGCTCACCCTGAATTTATTTCTGCCCCTGCAGCCCACCTTGAATTTATTTCTGCACTCTTTGGGAACGTGTTTCCCATCTCCAGAGTTCTCTACAAAGCAGGGAATGAGACCTTTTCACGCAACTCTGCTTCAGGAGGGTTCTGGGGCTGTGGGGCACCCTGGGTGCATCACTCCAGCAGTAAGAGAGGAAGAAAACCCAAATCCTGGTGCTGGCCAGGCTGGAAAAGGCTTTTAAATCCTCTTCTCATGCATTTGCATAGCAAGCAGAGAGAGCTGGTGAGCAGCTGTGCTTGCAGGCATCAGCACCCAACCCAAATAAATTCAGATTTTTTTGAGTTAAGCATAGAAACGAAAAAGAAAATTCAGCATTTAAATAGAGCAGCTGAAAATCCCCCGCTGTGGCAAATGTTGATTCAATTCTCGCAGAGTCTCTTCTGGCACAGGCTCGGTGGGACAGGAGCCCTTCCTTTTGTCACCAAAATCAGGGAGAAAATAAAACCTCTCCTGCACTACATTTGAAGTGATGGAGAATCAGGCATTACTTTATTTACTGCCCAGGATGTGCCAAGGGAAATATTCCAAACACACCCAGGTTTTGCAGGATTCCCCCCAAGCTTTCCCCAGCCCAAGCCCCCAGAGCTGCACTGTTTGAGAGCTC
>VZRX01020794.1:24764-45213 GCA_013398075.1 Notiomystis cincta
TTCCATGGATGTTCCATGGATGTCCTGTTGATGTCCCCTGGATGTTCCATGGATGTTCAATGGATGTTCCATGGATGTTCCATGGATGTCCTGTTGATGTCCCCTGGATGTTCCATGGATGTTCAATGGATGTTCCATTGATGGTCTATGGATGTCCTGTTGATGTCCCCTGGATGTTCCATGGATGTTCCATGGATGTCCTGTTGATGTCCCATGGATGTCCCGTGGATGTCCTTTTATCTCTCCGGGTATCTCTGTTCTCCTCCCACTCTGTTGGGATGTTCAGCCCATCTCCTACAGGAAACTACAGACAATTCCTTTCCCAAGGCAAAGTCAAGTCAAGCCCAACTGAAGAGACAAAAGAAAAATTTAAAAGTTATATTGTTTCCAACAGGGTGTTTGCTCCTTGAGGCTCAGGAGAAATAATTCTGATTTTGTCATTGCTGAGAATGAGGGGGAAGGGAGGGAAGTTCCCTCAGGTGTTGATTTTGCCAGAGGCACAGTTCAGCCTCACAGGTGAGGGTCTGTCCCCTGCCAGGGCCAGCCGTGCTCTGCCTGCGCTTTGGGCAGCTTTGGGAGGGACTCCGTGACGGGAGGAGCGGCTCCTCTGTCCGAGGGACGTTTTTAAAGCTGTTTTTTTTTGCCAGGGACGTTCCTTGCAGGGCCATCACCTGCAGCCTCCCTCAGGGCCGTCCCCACACATCGCTGGGAACCGGTACGGGAGGGACCTTCCCTCGGCCTCAGCGCTGCCTTCCAAGAGCGCGGCGGTACCGAGGCGCTCCCCAGGCAGAACCTTCCTCGCCCTCGGGCCGTGCTGCTTTTTGGGGTGCTGTGTTGCGTGGTTTGCAGCTCTGTCTGTGCCCGCCTGAGTCCGGGCTGTCCCTCTGGGTGGTTCCCTCTGCAGCTCCTCTCGGAGCACTCACAGGAGCCTCTCACTGCTTTTAGGTGCCTTCCAGGGCACATCCTCAACCCCCAGCCTGGCAGGAAACGCTGTCTGTGTGCAGCTCCTGGCCCCCGAGCGTGGCTGATAAATGGCTCCCTTCAGCCTGGAGGGCGTGACAGGAAAACGGGGGCAAAGGAGGCCCAGCTGAGCCCCTTTAGGGCAGGGGGGACATGGGGGAGCCCAGCAGAGCTCTGAGCTCCCTCTGTTCGCTCCCCAGGGTCTCCTCTTCACTCATCCCAGCCCTGAGCAGGTTTCTCAAGGGGCAATTGTGCAGCCCAGGCAGGGGCAGGCGAGCAGGGACAGCCTGCAGCCACAGCCTCAGGCCATGGGTCACCCACCAGCAACATGGACTGGGTTTGCTTCCTGTCCGTGGAATTCTGACCTTTTTATAGGCACTGCTCCACTCTGTTCTGTACAACCTAGAGAAAGAGCTTTTGTTCCTTCTCTTTCTTTCTCTTTTGTTCCTCTCCTCAAGTGAATTTCATGACACATTCTTTCCTTATCTTCTCAGCTGACCTTTTAGTCTTCCTTTAAATAGGTTTTCTCCAGTCTGTGCCCTCTTCCCTTTCTTGAAACTCTTCATTTTTGGGCCTGGGGGAGAAGACACAAAAAAAAAGACTCGAGTGGTGTTTGGCACTGATGCCATGCAAGGAGAGTTTGGGATGCTCCCACGTCTGTAAAGCCCTGTAACCTTCCCTCTCAAGCTCACAGAGACCCCTGCAGGAGTCCTGACCCCTGAGGCAGCTGGGTGAGCTCACCCAGCTGCCTCTCAGTGCTCTCAGCCCTAAATCCATCCCCCAAGAGCAGCGGAGAGCACGGCTGTGAGTCTCCAAATGGGCACAAAGCCCTCATCCCCGAGAAATCCCATTGTCTGTGATGTTCTGTGTCCCAGCCGTGCCACCACGCGGTGCAGAGCTGCTCCTTCCCATTTCCCAAAGCAGCTTTGGAGGGATTCCAGATACACAGTGCTGGCAGGTCACCCTGCTGACCTCCCAGGACACCCTGCTGACCCCTCAGGTCACCCCACTGACCCCTCAGGACACCCCAGTCCCCCCTCAGGACACCCCAATCACTCCTCAGGTCACCCTGCTGACCCCTCAGGACACCCCAGTCCCCCCTCAGGACACCCCAATCACTCCTCAGGTCACCCTGCTGACCCCTCAGGACACCCCAGTCCCCCCTCAGGACACCCCAATCACTCCTCAGGTCACCCTGCTGACCCCTCAGGACACCCCAGTCCCCCCTCAGGACACCCCAATCACTCCTCAGGTCACCCTGCTGACCCCTCAGGACACCCCAGTCCCCCCTCAGGACACCCCAATCACTCCTCAGGTCACCCTGCTGACCACCCAGGACACCCCAGCCCGCCCTCAGGTCACCCATGCTCTGCCACAGGGGTTTTCCTCTCTGGGCTGAGCTGCTCCCCATGACACAGATGCTCCCCCTGAGCGAGGGGCAGGGACGGCTCCTCTCTGTCCCCGCTGCAGCTCAGGAGCAGTCGGGGTGACCAACAGGTCCCACACAGTCGGCAAAGACAATGAGTTACACCCTCCTCGCTGCTTCCTTCCACTGCCCGCTCCTCCCTGCCCTGGGGCTGCGCTGCAACCTGGAAAATCCCTGGTCAACACCCGTTTAATGAAGTTTAGGATAATCTCTGCTCTGTGCGTTCGGCCTTATTAGTGCCTCGGAGTGTAAAATATTAATTCTTTTGGGTACAGGAGCAAAAAAAACCTGCTTTGGTAGCTGGTAATCCTTCAGCCAGATGTTCTGGGGTGCTGACAGAGTGTCACTGCTGCCTGCTCCGCCAGTGACAGATGGGCTTCAGATTTCTCAGCTGTCAGGGCTTGTTCCTGTTTCATTCAGTGGGTCAGAAATCTGGTTTTTAAACATTCCCTCGATTGGACAGGGAGCTGCCATCTCCTGCACTGGAGCCGTTTGTGTCACCTCCCTGAGGCCTGGTTTCCACGTGGAAATGGGACACCTGAAATCTGCAGGTGTGAGACCGAGGGCGCTGTGAGACCGGGCTAAAGCTGCCCCGGGGGTTCATCAGTTCCGGCCTCAGTGCTCCGTCCTGTCCCTTAGAGACACCACTGCCCTGGAATTAAAGTGCCCCAGATATCAGAGAGAAAGGTTTATAAACCTCAGGCTTTCAAATAAATAAACCCAAACCCAGCCCTTAGCTCGCTGGGCCCTGCTTCTCTTTACCTGACCAGTGCTGAGGGGCTTGAGACCTGCAGGGAGGAGCTGGAGGAGCCAATTCCCACCTGGAAGTGCTGCGATGGAGGGGCAGAACAGCTGCCAAGCCCATTGTGGGGCACGAGGTGCAAACCTGAGCCTTAAAATTCATCCTTAAATCCCTTTCTTATGAATGAACATCCCAAATCTGGTATTTGAGCATCAGCAGGCACTCGCAGCTCTCCCTGCACCTCCTGCCTGCTCTGCTTGTGGTGGAGTTTTCACAAGTTTCGGGTTCTTTTTGTCTGCTTTGTTTTTGTTTTGGGTGTGGGTTTCTTTTGTAATAAAAGGGCAGCTGTTGTGCTAAACAATTACTGATAGTTTACTGTTACTGAACTATTACTGTTGAGTGCTCTGCAGAGGTTTGTGGAATACTCTAAAATATCTTTATCACATAATATATGCATATATTTAAGATTTAAACGTGTTGTATCCAGTGCTGCTTTTTCAAATGTTTAACACAGATTTTGACATTTTAATGGAGTGCTGTAGATGTTCCCAGGAATATCTGCCTGAGTTCCAAGGGTTTATTTACCGCCAGGGCTTTTAATGGAAATGTAAAATCATTTCTCTTCTGGGCAGCACATATTCCACTGCAAGCACATCAACACAACGCGAAACCCACATAAAATTCAGAAGCTGCAAGGATTCCAAAAGCAGCAAGAGGCTGTTTTACATAGGTTTGTGTATTTATGGGGCTGGCACACACTCACTAAAGCAGGACGTGGCAGGATAATGGGGCTGTAGTAAAACACCGTGGCAAAGCAGGCTGAGAGTTACAGCCTGCCCTGAATCCCGGGGTAGTCCCAGGGAGCAGAGTGGGATTGCTCAGTGCAAACAGCCTGCATTTGTCCAGGTGCTTATAGATCCTGGCTCTGCAACAGCAATATTTGCTTTGCTTTTAGGGGATATTAGTTACAAGTGCAATGAATGTGTTTCATTTCTCACTGGAGATATTTCACTCTCAGGACCCAGCCTGTGTGTGTGTGATGTCTCATTTGTGATTGATGTGATATTTAGATTGAGATTTTTAGCTGCTTTTAAGAGCAAATCCATAATTTTTATAGTTTCCCATCTCACAAAGATTGAGAGCTGTCATGGCTTGTACAGGACATGCTGCTCTGGACCAATTTTATAACGAGGTGGCCTAATGGCACCTCAACCTCTTTATTCTATAAAATCTCTGCTCAGTTAAAGCTGTTTGTTTGAACTGTTGGTGGACAGCACAAAACCAGTTCCAATGCCAAATTCCATTTATTTTATGTGCTGTTGCACCTTCAGCCACACCTCACCCTTCCTCACCTGCTGCTCCAGGTTGTGCTGTTCTGTGATTTGTTCTGGCAGCAGGGGATCGGGCTGGTTTGAGCTCCGGTGTGCCCAGGAGTGGTCAGGGCTCCCCAGAGTCGAGGGCAGAGCTGCTCCTCCAGCCCTGAGCTGGTCCAGCCCTTCCCCTCCCACCCCTGGGTTTGCCCCACTGCCACCCCAACACCTGCTGGACACTCGGGACTCTTCCCTGTCCAGCGTGTGACATGCGTGAGTCTGTTTGTCCCCTCTGTCCCTGCACCAGTCACTCCAATCAGGGGCACCCTCAGCCCTGCTCCTGTCCCCTCAGCAGCATCTCCAGGTGCCTCTCCTGCTGATTTTGTGATTTTGCCCATTTTGCAGCCCTCAGAAGCACTTTGGTCCCTGCACACCTTCCCTTTACTGGACACAGCCCTTGGATGTTGTCTCCACCATGAGGGGAACTGTGCACGGGGTTTTCTTCCAGCAGAAAAATGTTTGTTTTCCTTCTGAGATTTGGCTCGTTGTGAATAAATCAATACAGCCAGGAGGTAGCGAGGTCATGAAATAGAAATGCTGGAGCAAAGCGCTTCTGAATTAGATTGCTAAACTGAAAAGAAAAAAGAAGGGAGATAACTTTGTAGTTCTCCTGAATAGATAATTCCTTTTTATACAGACATGTGCTCTGGGGCTTCTCTGGGTTTGATGTGCTGCTTGGCAGGGGTGTCTGGTTTCTCTGGCCCTGTTTTCAGAAATGTTTTTAATTTGGAATGCTTGAACATGAAAGGAGAAGTTGTGAGACTTTATCATTGTGTTTATAATCACGAGGATGATGGTGTGAGCGAGTCCTGCAGGGATTTGGGGAGTTGGCAGTGATGGAGGTGGGGACTGAACAAGCCGGAGGCCCCACCAGTGGCTCTGCACTTGGAGAGCTGTGACACCGAAACGCTTTAATGGTTTAGGGAATGTTCTGCCTCTGGGGACAGAGATCAACACCTTTTTTAGTTGTCAACAGCGTCAAAAGAGAAATCGGGAAGTTGTGAATCCGGTGCCTGTTGCATTCATTGTTCAGTGGCACGGCAAATGCCACATATTTGTTAACTAACAATTGTGTTTCTTTAGAGTTTGGGGCTAAATATTCCAATGTGTACAAAAAGATGGTTCTTTAATGAATCTAGAGGGTGTCCGCTGATCTTTCAAGTCCCCCCCAACCCAGGCCGTTCTGTGATCCTGTAAGATCTCTCAGTTACATTCTTGAATTTACCACATCTGAGGGATGCTAACAAAAAGGAACATCATCAGGTATTAACGATTCCCCAGAACTCGTGAGAACAGTGAAATTACAGCCTTGGAAGGATTTGGTTTCAATTACTGAAAGCTTCCTGTGATGATTTCCTTATCTCAAAGCATTTCCTCTATAAACGTGATCCTGCCTATCAGGACACCACGTTAGCAAAACCCTGCAAACATCATCACCAAGAGCCTTATCTACAAAGGGCTTTTCAGTGGCAGCAGCACTTTAATTACTGTCCAAATATCTGTGCAGGAGAACCAGTTTAGAGTGAGATCCACGGATTTCTCTGTATCCTTCAATTTGGAGCTGTTTAGCAAAACAAAAGCTGAGGCTCAGCTGCTCACCTGCAGTGCTGAGCTGTGTAGGGACAAGGATTGGAGCTGCTGCAGGGCTGCTTATTTCTGCTCGCCATAAAATAACTGAAGTCAGGCCGTGTGTGTGCTCTGCCCCACTGGGAAACTCCCACCCCAGCCCCCCTAACGACCTTTAGGGTTATTAATGCTGATTTGTTCATCATTTGTGCACGGAGGTAAAAAACTGCTCCAGTTAATGGTAGACACTGATTCCTCCAAAAATAGGAATAAAGATAAACTTATTTGGGATCTGATGATGTCCTTACCATCAGACAAGGTACCATTAGCAGTGGCATTTTTAGCAATGGCTCTTTATCCCAGTACTCCAAAATAGCCTGGCTGAGTCAGCTCCTTGCCCACCTCTACCACTATAAATTGATGCACACGTCCAGGCTGTCACCTCTCCCTTTGCACTGATTCCAAATCATATTTTAATTGCATTTTGACTCGCCCCCTCCCATGCTGGCCTGCCTTCCCTCCTCTGGATCTCCCAGCAGTGGGAATGTTTGGTTGGGATCTCCAAGCAAGCTGGGCAAGAGCTCAGAGGAGGAGCTGTGGCCCCTGGTGGCCACGAGCAAGGATTCCTCCCCTTGCTGGTGGAGGTTTGTGCAGCAAACCCTCCCTGCCTGCCCTGCAAGGGAAATAACAGCACAGAAATGGGCATGAGTGGCACTGGGGGTCTCAGCTGATCCTTCCTGCCACCACCAAGAGCCTCCTGCTACTCTCAGAGCAGAGCCTCGTCCGAGCTCCCCCAGCACGCCCCAGGCTGATTTATGGGTTAGTCAGCGTGTCAGATTCCTGTAATGAGATTATATATTCAATCTAATGAAGGAAAAATATGCTTACCAGCCCAGTGTGACAGTGCTGTGATTAAATGATTCGGGAACAGAGTTCCCTCAGTGGATTAATTTAAAAAAATGCAGCAGGTACAGCTGACCTGTTCGGGGTGTTGGCAAGGGGCTGCCAGAGCAGGATTAATGGCTTGTGATGGTGTTGATAAAACAAGGATAACAAAGGCAGGGAGGAGTTCGTGCAGCCAGCACACGGCCCCTGGGCTTGTGTTAAACCCCACAGAGATTCGTGCTGACAGAGCCTTCCCCTCCTGGTTTGAGTCTCGGGGTGCAAGGGAAGATTAAAGGGTGACAAAGGCTCTGCACAGGGGCACCTGCCCTGCCCACCCTCACTCCAGCTGGAACATTGAGGAAGATTTCTCCAGCTTGAATTTTTAGGAGCAGGAGTTCCATGCTAGAGGAAGGTGAGGAGATTTTTGCTGCTTTTCCACCTGAGAGAGAGAGAGAGAGGAGAGAAAAACATCTCCATGGACTGTGCTGCAAGAACCCTTTGTGCTGCCGTGAGTCACCTTCCCCATCGCAGAACCCTGGAGCTTTATCTTGTCAGGAAGCCACTGACTGTCCCCTGGGGAGGAGCTGGCTGTGTTATCTGAGGCGGGGCTGTGTCTGGGGCTGAGCACTGGGCAAGGCACAGCCGTGTTTGAAGGGCAGCAGAGGATAAGCAGGGGCGGGAGGCCCTTTGTCTGCTGACCTCCCGATTATCACCGTGCCCACCAGGACTGCGAGCTGCCTTGGGTGTTAAACCTGGTTGTAATCTCAAATGAGATCACCAAAAAGGGACAAAACTTCAGTCCCAGGTCTTGGGATGTTTGAGTGTCCATCAGAGCAACTGGCGAGGAACTGCTGGTGAATGAGTTGGGATAAGCATTGTCTTTGAGGGAGAAGATCGAACTCCCATAATCTGCCCAGGCTGGGGGGTGTTGAGCTGATTTTACTCTGATAATGCCATAAGCTGGTCTGTGATAATTGCTTTCTGTAATTGGGACGAATTTATGATGATGCTAATTGGGCTGCTGCCACCCAGCACGGAGGGGCCGAGTTAATCCCTGCCTGCCCCCCGAGCTGCAGATCCTGATATGATCAGCTCTCCTTGGAAACAGAGGGAGGGGGCTTAATTCTGAGCAGATTGAGTTTCAGGGGAAAAAAACTAGCTATTTTTCTATAAACCTACAGCATTTTATAGCAGGTTTAAAGTCTGGCTCAAGATCATCAGACTAATTCTTAAAAGGACAAGGATTGAATTCTGTTACAAGCAGCTGTGTGACCTCCACTGCTGACACAGTGAAGGAAGTGAAGCACTGAGGAGTTTTGAGTTCGCTCCTCAGACACTGCAGTCCAGACCTCACAGCTCGTCCCAGTGCAGAGACCTTGCAGGTTCTTCACTGCTTTTGTTTTCCCTGGTTGCTTCGTGTGTGTTTGTGTGGGGGCTGAAGTTTTCCAAAGGTTACATCCCTGCCAGTGACAAACATCTTTTGTCATCATGACTCCTTTAAATGTATTTTTATCTCATAAATCCGTCCCTTGGTTCTCTGTCTTTGAAAGCCTCCATCTGCTGAGGCAGAGCAGGGGATGGCCTTGGATAAACCTGGTTTTCTTCAGGGGAGGGGGCTGGAATGAGGGGACCACTGGCAATGCCATCCTCCCTGACAAATCAGGGTTTGATCTCACGTCCCGACACTTTGGTGTTTATGTTCCGTCTGTTTAATGTTCTCCCTTTGCTGGGATCATCATTCTTTTAAATGCTCTGCTTTAATGTAAATGTTTGAATGTTTTCTGTTCACCAAAGCCCACATTCCCAGACTCAGCAAATGCAGGATCCCGGAGCAGCCCCAGGGGTGAAGGTGACGGGAACGGGGACCTCGAACCCCTCTTACCACCCCAAAAATCCCCTAACCTGAGCAGCATCAAAATTTATAAACACACTTGTGAAATAATGAACTGTGGGAATGCTGGCTGTGTTTGTCATTTCTCTGCCCATTTCACTGCACACGAAGTGGGTTCACCATCGAACTCCTGTCACTTGATTTATGCCCCTGCGGCTGCTCCATAATTTAAATTGAATTCCTAATTTCTTCGCTGAAACCCCCTCAGATAATTACTAGTAAGGTTAACTGCAGAAGGGGAACTGAATAGTGAATGGATTTGTTGGTTGTTCTGTCTTAGACCACAGGAAAAGGGAAAAAAAAGGGGGGTTTGCCAGGGAAAGGTTTGGCATGGCTGGAACACATTCCAAGGGATGCTGTCCAGGGGAAGGTTTGGCATGGCTGGAACACATTCCAAGGGATGCTGTCCAGGGGAAGGTTTGGCATGGCTGGAACACATTCCAAGAGATGCTGTCCAGGGGAAGGTTTGGCATGGCTGGAACACATTCCAAGGGATGCTGTCCAGGGAAAGGTTTGGCATAGCTGGGTTTAGCATGGCTGCTTGGGCCCTGCTCCCGAGTTGTGCCCTGCCCTGGCTCCTGCAAGCACAGAGGAAGTGTCCCTGGCTGAGAGGGAGGGTTGGATACAGGAGGACCAAGAGAGGGCAAAGGGATCACATAGCTCAGATCTTCTCCCCGTTTTCAGTGTGAAACGTGGTGTTGAACCTCGCACTCAGGTAACTCCCCTTTGCACAGATGTGTCAAATCATGATTTAAGTCCGCAGCCACCATGTAGGATGAGGTGGCCCAGACCCTTTTCCAGGTGAGTTTCCAGCCCTTGGCCGGGACGTGCAGGGCTGGATCCATCCCAGCAAAGCTGTGAGTGCTGCTGTGGAGGGGAATCTGCTGTCTGGCACCAAACGTAATTGGCTTTGATGGTCAGCGTTTGCAGATTTGTTTAGGAACTGGAAAATGTACAAATTGCAGCCCATCTGCGCAGAGCTGAGTGCTAATGAATGCCTGCAGCTACCACAGCCATAAGCTCATTACCACAAAGTTCCAAGTCCTTCCACAAGTTGCTAAACAAGGTTATTCATCTGAACGGAGTGGAGAAGGCTGTTTGACTGCAGGGCACAGCCAGGGCTCCTCCAGTCTAGGAAAGCTGTTAAAACAACCCCCCGTTCTTTGGTCTTTTAATAGAATCCGTTGATTTTATTTCTATTTTTAATTCTGCACTCCTGTGACAGCAGCTTGCCATGCCTTAACTATTTTCTGTTAATGTTTCGGGTAGAGAGGTGCCTTGTGGGCGATTCTGGGTGTGCTCGGAGACGGTGGGTGGTGAACTGGAGAAGATGGATTGGAATATGTCGTACCCAGCATTTCGGGGGTTTATGGACCATGGCAGCAAACACTGCTGGCCCCTGTTCTCAGGGTATTTGTGTCAGCTGGGAATCTGTTATGATGACTCGGCTCTTCCTCTGTGTGCCATATCAGGCAGTTTCATCTTCCTGTTTCTTCTCAAAAAAAGTGGAATTAGTAATACTTGGTATCTATTCTGTAGAACTGGTAGTTGTCCAAGTGTTTGAACATACAGTGCATGGTGCAGCAGGAGCAATATATAAAAATATTTCTTACTCTCTGTCAGCTGAGATTTTATTCCATGTTCCTTGAGGAAAAATTAGCTTTTCTAAGTTACCAGCCAAAGGAAGCATTTCCCCATCCAATTAACAAGGTCATGAGGTGCCCTCGGCCTCCTCCACGTTTTCCTGTGCTCCTCCCCTGCCAGGTGGAGTGGCTGAAGAACGAGGAGCCCATCGACTCCAACCTGGATGAGAACATCGACACCAGGGCCGACCACAACCTCATCATCCGCCAGGCGCGCCTGTCCGACTCGGGCAACTACACCTGCATGGCTGCCAACATCGTGGCCAAGAGGAGGAGCCTGTCAGCCACCGTGGTGGTCTATGGTCAGTGGGGAGGGGCTGGGGGCAGCAGAGGTGGCTGTGCCCGCCTCGCCGCCCTGCTTTGATCTGTGCCGTTGTTGGCGCACCGGTTGGGATCTGGCACACGCGAGATCACCGGGCCAAGCCCTTCCCGCCGGGACGGATTCGGTTTGGCGCCAGCGGCTCTGGCACAGCCCCACAGCCTGGCACGTCGGTGTTTTGCAGTGAACGGGGGCTGGTCCTCGTGGACGGAGTGGTCCAGCTGCAACGCGCGCTGCGGCCGGGGCTGGCAGAAACGCTCACGCACCTGCACCAACCCCGCGCCCCTCAACGGGGGAGCCTTCTGCGAGGGCATGTCCGTGCAGAAAATCACCTGCACCTCCCTCTGCCCCGGTGAGTGAGTGCCCCGTGGGAGGCAGGGCTTTGGGGGCCACGTTTGCGGAGACCTTTCGGTGGGAAGCACCGGGCTGGGAGGTGGGAAGGGAATGGGAAATGCAGTCGTGTTTAGGCCGAGCTTGGTGTGGGTGTGAGTGCAGTGCCAGACACCTGCGGCCAGGCTGGAACTTACCCTGCCAGCACCAAAACACCGCCAGAACAGCCACTGGCTCAGGGGCAGAAATCAGGGACTGGGATGGGAGTCTGGGGTTGGTTTAGAGGGGGAGCTGATGTTAATAACACCAGAAAGAGAAACACAGAAACCTGAGCTGAGATCTTTATTAAAAGCATTATTTAACTTGCAAAAGTTTGCTTTGAAGTATATTAAACATGGATTTCTGGGCGAGAAAGATGAAACGAGTGCTGCTGCAGGACCTCCCCAGTGGGACAGGCAGTGCTGACCCCATGTCCCCCTGCCCTGCAGTGGATGGAAGCTGGGAGGTGTGGAGTGAGTGGTCGGTGTGCAGCCCCGAGTGCGAGCACCTGAGGGTGCGGGAATGCGCTGCCCCAGCGCCCAGGAACGGGGGGAAGCACTGCGAGGGCCTGAGCCAGGAGTCGGAGAACTGCACCGAGGGGCTTTGCATCCAAGGTGAGCTGGCACGGGGCTGGGGAGGGCTCCTAGGGCTGGCCTGGGAGGTGGGCTGGAGGCCAGGGACTCTGTGTGGGTGGGACTCTTGTGTCTGACTATTCCCGTGAGAAGGGCAGTGGTTTTCCATGTGAAGGTCGAAATCTTCCCAGTTGCCGGCTTTGTGTCTCACATTCTTTGCCTGAGAATGATCAGATGGATTTCTAAAATCCCAGACTCAGGGCTTTGCAGGGTGTAACTCCGACCTCCACAACCAAATGTGCTCCTCAGCCTCTGCCTTTCCTTCCAAGCAAATGGGCAAAGCCCCCCCATGAGAGCTGCGGGTGCAGGAGTCGGTCAAGGTCGGAGTTTGCTCCTTTTGTTGCCTTTAATGTGGGAGCTGAACCCAGGCAGATCTGCAGCTCCCTGGGAGAGGCTTTGCCCTTCATCAGTGTCTGGGAAGCGTCTGGCACAGGGAAGCTGCTGCTGTCCGGAGCAGGGGAGTCGGGCAGAGCAGCCCTGCGGCTGCGTGGGCTCCGCGCACGGAAGGAATTTGTGGGTTTATCTCTGCCCTGAGCCGGCTCCTGTCCCCGTGGAGGGGCTGTCACCTCGTCAGGTGAAACAGCAGCCCTGGGAGCCATCAGGCATGCCAAGACTGGGAGATGTAAACAAGGATATGTCTGGTTTCTGTACTGTTGTGTTTAACCAGTCCTCTGTCCTTGTTTCTGTGATTCTGCACTGCCTTTTCTCTTCTAAATAAAATGAACTCTCCTTTTTTGCCCTGAGATTTTAATCCTTTCCCAGTGGCAGAGAGCATCCTGTGTATTTTTATTCAGCTTCAGGAATACCTCAGCTGAGATCTTTAGTCAGATTTTGCTGGGGTTTGGTGGGAGGGAACACTAAGCGCTGTGTCACTCAGCTGTGTATCCCAGTACCTAAAATTCCCAGGGCTACAGAGCAGCTCCAAGGTGTCAGGCAAACGAGCTCTGGTGTTTTCAAGGGCAGAAATGAGACTGAGACTTTTTTCCTTCCCTGTGTTTTAGGAAAGAACAAGCAGAGAGGGTTTGGGAGCAGTACCATTCATTCAGATCCCAGGATGTTTCCTGGGGCCTTTCTCCTCCCTGCCCATGGATGAACTCCCGTCCTGGCCGATGGCTGGATCAGCCCCAAACCCATCCCAGTGTCCCTATCTGTGTGGGAAGGGGCGTGATGAGCTGCAGCTGAGGCTGCCTGGTGGGGCTGTGACGGCCACAGGGGACTGGCCATCCCCTTGGGGCTGCCTGTGGTGTCCCCAGAGCCAGCTCAGGGTGGCCTTTGGGAACAGCCACACCGCGGCTGGGAAATGTTCCTGTCCTGCTCCGAATTCCCTCCGTTCCCCCCGTGGGGGCTGGGGGCAGCCTGGGCTGACCACCACACCTCACCCACGTGGGGGCACAGGACAGAGCCAGCACTGTGCTGGGGAGCCTCTGGCACTGAGGGAGCTGGGTCAGCTCTGCCCTGTGAGGCCTTTGGGCTTCAAACAAACTCATTCCTCCTTTTCCTGAGCCGGGGAGCTCCCACGGTCACAGGATCCTGGAGTGCTTTGGGGGGCAAGGGACCGTAAAGCCCATCCAGTCCCAGCCCTGCTGTGGGCAGGGGCACCTTCCCCTGGCCCAGCTGGCTCCAGGCCCCCTCCAGCACCCCGAGGCTCTGCCCCAAGAGCTGCATTTCCATGTGGGACTGGAGTGTTCCGAGTCTCCTGCTCCTTCCATCTCCAAGTGTGATCCTGTCCCTCCTCTGTGGCTCGAGCTGTCCCTGTGTCCTCGTGTCACATTGTTTTAGGGCTGTAATTGCTTTCTCAGCTAACAGGAATTGATGCAATTACCCTATTTTTTAAAAAATCTCTTCTCCCCTGTTCATCTTCCAGTTTGTGCCTTTCCTGCTTCGCTTCTCATCCCGTGGGGAGTTGTGGAGGAAATGCAGCCCTGAGCTACAGCAAAGCAATCTCTTGGAGGTTTTTTATCTGGCACAACTCGTTAACTTTGCTCCTTCCGTGAGGCAAAAATAGCAACATTCCTTTGGTTAACAAATAAGGACTGAGCTGAAAGGGAGGATGAGAACGGAGGAGGCCAGGGAAGTGCCAGCCTGGTTCGGATCTGGCTGGGAAAATGCTGATCCTTGGGATGAGCGTTCAGGTCTGGAGGCAGAAAATGGAACTGGGATAAAATGGATCAACTCTGAGGTTCTTTATTCAGTCCCTGACTGAAGGGTTTGGGAATAACCCAAAGACAACACACGGGAACATCCCAGTGTTGGCCTTGGACTCCCTGGGTGGATCCTGACTGTCCAGTCCTTACTGAGGAGCTTTTCCCTCAGGGGATTTCTTCTGGAACTTGTATCAGTTGTGTAGATCCAAACTCAGATGCAGGAGGAAGATTTGTGTGGGGTTTGATAGAGATGAAAGGTTTCCAGGGCTGCCAGGTTGATTCCCTGGGATGCAAAGGTCACTCTGACCCCAGACACTCCCAGTACCTCACTGGTTTCCGGCATGTTTGTTCTCTCAGTGTTTATTCCCTCCCGGTATTCCCAGTAGGATGCTTTGCCAGGGTGGATTTCTCTCTCTCTCTCTTGCAGAGGTGAAAGCTTTCTCTTTGCTTAATAAAAGAGAGGGGGTTTTTGGAGAGCTTTTTGTTTTACTTTTATCTGTTTGCTTTAAAGTCATTTTTCCTGACTTCAAAACCTATTGATTTCTTCTCCCAGTGCCCAAAACCAAAACAAACAAGTAGGGCCACAAGGACCGAGCTGCAAACACGTTTTTACTAATGCACCTCGAATAATCACAAAACAATCACAAATCATTTTCTTTCCCATTTTCCAAGCAGCCCTGCTGCTGTTGCCAGGAGGCTCCTGGATCCAGGAATCTCCCAGTTTGTGGAAATGCTTCTTTTTTTGTGCCTCATCTTCCTGCAAAACCAAAACCAGCCTTGGGCAGGGGAAAAAACCCATCCCACCAGGAATCTGGCAAAGCCAAAATCCAACCATCTTCTGTGTTAAGTATTTGTAAAGTGAGCACCCTCATGGACATTAAATTGAAGAGAAGGAGCCTCATAACCCACCTGAGTCTCCCATTTTTAGGGATTACTCTGGCAGGTTAGGGTTATAAATGGTGACTCAAATGCTTGGTATGAGGGAGGCAGACAAGGCTCATTTCTGAGAGCTGCAGAAAACCCCTTTTATCCCATATTTGCATCTGCTGGGGGCACATGGGTGTGTGTGTTCATATGCACACAGAGAAGTGCCATTACTGGGGGTGTTTAGGCACGAAAATGTGACATCACCAGGCATTTTTATATTTTAGAATTAATTCAAGTGCCCATCACCAGCCTTTCCATTCATCAACCACACAAAGGAATCATTAATTCTGACCTGACTCTCTTTGCCAATGATCCACTGCGAAGTATTGAACTTCCTTCTTGCTGAGGTGTAAATAAACAACAGCATCCAATACAGCCAACAAATAACCTGAATTAACCAAGTGAGAAATTGCTGCGAAGGAACATCCTGAAAGGGATTTAGAAAAAAAAAAAAAAAAGAAAAAAAGATTAAGAGGAAAATATGGACAACATAAAATATTCATATTGTCAGCAAACGAGGAGAAAATGTTTCATTTATAGAGTCAGACAGAAGCAATATAGGAAATAGATATGCTCCATGTAAATTTATTAAGTGCAACTTTCTTTCTCTCTCTCTCTCTCTCTCTCCTTCAAAGATAAAAAACCTCTTCATGAAATAAAATCCCAAAGTAAGTTTTTTTTTTCTCTTGTAAATATGATTTTCCTCATCTTCTCTGCCGTTTGGGTTATTTGTTCAGGAGCGAAGTAGGAGCCAAGGCTTTATGAGAGGCTTTAGCATCTCCTGAAAGCATCTTTGGAGCCCCTCTGTGACCTCAGGCCCAGTGTGAGCCAGGGGAGTGCTCATCCTCATCCTCATCAGCTTCTGTCTGGCAGGGAGCCCTGGCTCTGGGCATGCTCGGCCTGGGATCAACCTCTGGAGCACTCGGAACCCCAGAAAAAGGAATTAACACAAGAGTTTGGCTTTCTTGGTGCAGATCTGGTTCCAGAGCTGGCTCTGACCTCGCTCAGCTCCCTCCAGGCTTCCTGTCTCAGCTGGAGATGTTTCTGTGCCTTTCCCTGGGGCTGGGGAGCATCTCTGGGCTGCTCTGGGGCTCCTGTTGTGCACCTGCAGCTCTGCCCAGCACCATGACAGGAGACCAGGACCAGCAGGATGAGGAACAGGATGAGAGGGAAGGGCCTGGAGCTGTGCCAGGGGAGGGCCAGGCTGGCCATGAGCAGGAATTTCCCCAAGGAAAGGGCTGGACAGCACTGGCACTGCCCAGGGTGGTGCTGGAGTGCCCAGCCCTGGACGTGGCACCTGGGGCTGTGCTTGGCGCTGACCTCGGTGGTATTTGGTGATCTCCGGGGGCTTTTCCATCCTTGGTGATTCTGTGATTTTTGCATTCCTGGTTCTTAGGGTTTTTCTCAGGGCACCCAAAATCAGTTGAGGGAGCTGCAAAAGGTGCTGAGGTTGCCTCGAACCCTTCTGCTCTGGGTTTGTCTGGGTGTCCCTGGAGTCACTCCCAATGGGTCCCCAGGCTGGGCTCAGGCAATGGGTTCCCTTTTTTGTCTGTGTGGTTCCATTTCATAGAGAAAACCAAGAGAATCTCAGTCAAATGTCTTGATTTGCTGATTTAGCCAAAAAGGAGCTGATCTGGGCTCCGAGAGACCTGTGAATGGAAAGGGCTCCATTCCAGCCCTGGGGCAGGGACAGAAAACAGCTCACTGCTGTTCATGGAACAGGAGCTGCTCCAGGACCTCCTGACTCATCAGGGATGCAAAATCAAAGCCAATTATGAAGATAATTGAGGGACAACCTGCTACACTGGATGATCTCTTACCCAAGTCCTTGACTTTTGATCCTTGTGCTCCAAGAGTGAGGAGATGGACTTGAGGCCATGGGAGCGATGGGGAACTCGGGAAGGGGAGCTGGAAGGACCTCTGGGATCTCCTGCCAAGGATCCCAGGATCTCCTGTCCCTGCCATGGCTGGGGGAGTGTGTGCCCTGCATGGCTCCTGCAAAGCACTCCTTGTAAATGAGATAATTTAATCAATTACTTCTCCTAATGTACTAAACCAAATGTTTCATTTTCTGCTCCTGCACATCTTAAATTATCTTCAGGTGCTTTATGAAACTTAATCATAGTTAATAGAAACTTCATTACCATCAAATGTGCTTTCAATAAATGTTGTGTAACAGTGGCAGGAGGTGGAGTGAAAAATGGGCTGCAATTACCACAAACATGGATCCTGGAGCAGAAAGGGATAAAACTCCTGGTGCCTGCCAGGGTCCCTCCCGCCCCTGGGCCGGGAGGATGCAGCTCATTAAGGGATAATTGGTCGACTATTAATGTTTGCTTTTCTAGTTTGTTTGGTTGGTTTCCACTTCGTTCCCTTCTGGGAAAGAAAAAAAGCAGAACCTCACCCTGCTCCCCCAAATTTCCCACGCTTTCCTCCTTCACTTAATTTCTAATCTCCCACGGAAGGAATTCTCCAAAAGAAAAGATTAGAAGTTGAAAAGATGAAAATTACTTTAAAAAGAACAGTGATTATTTCTAAAGAAACACCAAAATCCTGAACCAAAGAGAAAGGCTCCTTTCTCATGGAGTTGTGTTCCATAGGAATAAATCAAGGAATACTGAGTCACTCCAGGCTTGCCCTTTTAGCATAAAGCTGTTTAAAAATCCCCTAAATCCTGGAGAGGACCCTTTGCCTCTGAACTCTGCGGTGCCTTGGGGCTCGTGGTGGGTTTTCTTGGCAGTGGGGCAGTTATGGGATCACCTGGGTCACTCTTGCAGGTGCTCCATGGAACAGAGCAATGACCATTTTATTGCAGGGAAGGAATCTCAGGAAGAATTCCTGTGAGAGGTTTTAATCATAAAATTTATAGACCAGTGTCCAATTCAAGCTCTGGAGATACTTCAGAGTACTCAATGAAAAGAAAATTCTTCTCCTCAGAAAGATTTTGCTCGAGTCAAACCATTGCCATTTTTTTTGACTCCATGCTCTCCCTCTCATCTTTAACCCATGTACAACAGTTTCAGAGTGGGAAACTGGAATTGCCTGACATGGGGATCGATGGCAAAGGAGATGCTGAAGCACTTGAGGAGATTTAGAGTCAGAAATTGCAGCTCCTCAAAGTGAGCACCTGAGGAGTGGCTCGTGCTCTGCTCTGGAGGGCAGGAGATCAGCTTTGGGATTTCCCCTGTTGCTCTTCTGGGGGCTGGAGTTTCTTCCTGCCAGGATATTTCTGCATCTTTCAGAGTTGATAATTTACCACCCCAGCACGGCAGAAGGGGTAACTCACATTTTCAGCACTTTTCTCTTTTAAAGTAATGATCCAAAGGGAGAAGTTAAAGATGCTCTGTGGTGCACTAACCACGAGCTCTCAATGGCTCCCTGGCAAGGGAAAGACCCCAGTTGTTCCTGGGTTTCTGGAGATCCATCACCTCCCTCCTCCTGCCTCGTTCATTGCTCTAATTACCCACAAAAATTAAGTCAACAGCAGCGTTTCATAATTAATTCCCTGTAACAACAAAGCAACTTGGGAATAGGAAATTGGAAGAAATAGAAATGTAATTGGTGTCTGCACTTCCCTTTCTGCACCTGGTACCGGGGAGCGAAGCAGAGGTGTGGGAGTGGGGCTTTGGCTTGGGGTTTGTGCTGTTTTGCTCTGATCTGAGACATTTCCAGTTTGCCTTTGTGGCCCTGGGGGTTTGTATCTGCTTTTTCTCCCTGGCCTCTCCATTGTTACACATTCAGCCAGTATCTTCCACTCTCCAAACCCTAACTGAGCCGAAAAAGCTTAAAATTCTCGTTACAGCATTTTTCAAGGGGGGATCTCATGGGAAAAATGAAAAAAAAAAAAAAAAGGCTTCAGAAAATAAAAATGCTTCTCTCTAGTTATTGATTTGGTAGAACCATGAGGCAATGGAATTGTTTGAAGAAGTTGAATTTTGTAACCTTACAGGTTTGTGCAGTGTGTTTTCCTGTTGTGACCTGCCTCTGAAGGTGGATTCCTTCTCAGGGCTGGTGTTCCATGCAAACTTTGTGATGCTTCTTTTTCCTTCCCAGCAAGTTGTGGATGTGTTAAAAGCGGAGCCATTTTTCATTTGGGGATTATTTGAAAGTACAGCAGAATCTTTTCAGGAGCATTTTCTTGGTTAAATGGTTCCAGTGCTGGTAAATCTGATACTAAAACATTTATTTTGGATAGGGTGGAATGCTGGAATCCTGGGGTTGGGGTTGACTTGGACCAGTTGGAGAGTGGGGATGGGAAGGATGTTTTCTGTTAAGGATGTTTGAACCAAACATCTTATTTTACTTTTGCTTGGAGTGCCCAGCTGAAATCCAGTCCCAGCCTTGTTCCCAGTACCTGGAGCAGGGTTTGGGGACTGGGGGTCCTGGTGCTGCCATTCCTGGGGCATTTCCCTGCTGGGAGGGAGCCATGGGTGCCTGGCCCCTTCCCAGGACGTTCAGACGGGGCTGGTGGCATTTTCCAGACACTTATTTTTCATAAGGAAGTGTTGAGCTGAGAAAATGCTGCCCAGAGGTGCTCGTTCCTTTCATCTCAACAGTCTGAACTTTCGTGTTCATTTTCAAAACTCAGCTAAAATGAAATTGTCTGACTTTCAGCAGAAGAGCACAACAGAAGCCTCCTCCCAAACAGTAATTAAGTAATTTCCGTAATTAGCTATTTATTAAATGCTGATTTTAACTTTCCACCCTATTTCTGTGCAGTGCAGTTCATTGACTGACACTGAGCACTCTGGATTTCCCAGTTATTTTTTGTTGCTCTCGTTGGCCTTGGATAAATCCAGTTTCTATACTGGGGCTCTGCTGTGCAGGAGAAGCCCCGAGCAGGGACCCAGACCGTGCTCAGGGTGGGCTCTGGGCTCCTTCCCCTCACCCTGGAGCTGGGAATTCGGGGAACCACCCAACACCAACAACCACCCACCCTCTGAGGGGACTTCCCAAGTGATTTAATTTCATGGTGCACAGTCCCACATCCCAGAAGATCGAGGATAGCGGGACTGGATATTTCAATTACGGAACTTTGCAGGCTTCATTTGGCTTCATTCTGGCACGGCCACGAGTTCCTTTTCTCTGCTGGAAGAGTCTGAAGCTGTAGGAAGCCTGGCTGTGCGTTCCCAGCTGGGCTCCAGCCTGTTCCCGGAGGCTGAAGGTGCTCCCGGCGCTGTGGGATCTCCTCAGCTGAGCTGGGAGTGGAGGGAGCGCCGCTGATTGTCCCAGAGCTCACCCAGCAAACACGGAGGGAAGTGGGGAATCTTCCCTGGGATTTTTCAGAGGATTCACGACCTCCTGGTTTAGCTGCAGAATTCCAGCCTAAAGCTTCCATCTCGCTGGAAAGCAGCAATAGCTGGAACCCCCGCTATTGCCTCAGGCAGCCCGCCCTGGCTGCAGTCATTTCCACAGGTTAACGCTGTCCTGGGGCTGGGCTGGGAATGGGAAGCGATGGCACAGCTCAGGCTCAGAGAGGAGAGAGCTCTGCTGCCTTTCTGAGCCCAGTGCTCCCACTGAAAAACCCGGATGGATCAGAGTGCCAGCCGAAACCAGAGCAGGCTCTGCAGGGAAA
>VZRX01020795.1:8176-27651 GCA_013398075.1 Notiomystis cincta
TTTTTTTTGGAACTGAAGCCATGATAGCTGAGCATGTATTTAGAGGAAAGTCCTTTTGAAACAAAACTATTGCTGAAACAGGAACCAAAGGCTATATTACTACTATGAAGAAGGAAAATAACCTGTTAGGTCACTTTTTTACATAATTGCTCTTTTTTGGAAGGATTCACATACTTGAATGTGGACCTGAAATGTGTTAGATGAATGGGAAGAATTGACTATTACAAACACTGCATATGATAAGGGAATCAAATCCTAGTGTTAGGAGTGTGGCCCAGCCTATTTCTCCATAAATGAGAGATTCTGGGCAAAAATGAGATGGGCAGCCTGTCATAATAAGCTCCAGCTCCCTGACTTTAAAAACTGTAAATTGGATAGCACCATATATGGCTCTTCTCCACTTATCCACTTCAGGCAGCAAATATCTTAATCACCAGATCAGAATCTGGAATAGAGCTGCACAGGCAGTGCTCCATTAGCTGCAGTCATATGCCATTCAGCTCTCTGCCATCTGTTTCAATGATCTGTTAAATGGGCAAAATTAAACCCATTCTCCACTGCTCCACCCAGACTCTAAAGGCTAATCCAGCACAGGTTTTTTATGATCAGAAGAGTCTCATCCACAAAGTTCTTGCAGAAGACATTTCATTCCTTCTAACCTTTCCCATGAAGAATCCAAGGCAAAGCCACAGGCAGCTCTTTTCTCTTTAAGAAGAATCTTTTGGCTCCGTATTCTCCTTTTGTAAAATTCAATACCATTCTAATATCACAACTTACTATCTAGATAACTGGATACTTATCTTTCTTTATTTTTTGAATACTTTATAATCTTAAAGACAGACAAATTCCAAGTGAAGGAACACAAATGTTGCACAATGTTAATAAACATTAAAGTTCATGCAAAGAATGTTTCTATGGTAGGAACAGAAGGCTCCAGAAATAAGGTTCCTGAATTCAGATTATTTTGTTTTTATTATTGTCAGCAGGTTTCCTTTCCTCACCCATTACTTATTTTTAGTTATCTTTTAAAACACTTTTGTAGTGAGTGATTCATTTGAATACTTCTGGAATGGAAACACAAACCCATGTTTTGACACAAGATGAATTTTTATGAGAGGGTGTATTTTTAAAAATTCCACAAGTTGTTTAGCAAGTTCTAGTGAAGGGATGTTTTGAAATATAATGTTTCTGTCGATATACCAAGTGTAGAATGACAGTTCTGACCACTTAAGTCATTCAGCAGATTCTGGGAACCTTCTTGGCAGAGATCTGCCACTCACATATTGTAAAGCAGGCAGAAGTCTGATTTAGCTGGGAACCTGATCACGCTCTACGAGAGAAAGGAAGCCCTTGGGGATGGCACAGCTGCAATCCCTGTTCCGAATGTAGCGTTCGGAATATGTTCAAGGAAAAGATAAAATGCCTGGGTTGCTCAGCCAGTTCCTGTTACCATGACAACTCTGAAGAGCAGTAATTTAGATCAGCCTTAGGGTTAGTCTTTTAGCTCTAGCAGAGGAAGGGACATAAGACCACTTAGAGGTGGTGGAGAAAGCAGTGCTAATGATATGACTACCTATGTATGTGTGAATCCATTGTGCCAACTAAATAAAATATTGAGGTTGCTGTCATATTCCTTTAGACAGATGGCAGCAATTGTCAATGTATCAGTGAAAAAGAAGAGCCTGACTCTATAAGAAAGGAGAGGGGTCAGGTTATTTCACTGAACCAGACATGTAGCAAAACACTATGTCTGCACTCTGTCCACTGCCTTCCTGTTTCTCCTTCCAGGCCTTGCCAGGTGCTCCTGTGCACCTTGCTAACTTTCCTCATAGGTGCTGGCAGCAGCAACATCTGGCTGCTAGAACAGAACCTGGTCCTTCTCATGTCACACCCTTGCCTCCCTCTGTAAGGCACTCATCAGGCCTTGCCCCAGCTTTGCTCTCTACAGCAGCCCCTAGGGAATGCTCCAGGCTTTGCAAACAAACTTCTACAACTCATCACTTCTATAAACTCCTAAGTGTGTAGAAGTCACCATTTCCTGTTTTAGTGCTGCTTAAGTGCTCCCCTTCTGAGGCAGAGAAGCTTGTTCTGCAGAACCAAGTATTTTTGTCTCATTCACCTCTGCCTCCACATCACTTCTGTTTCCTGGCCTCTTCAAACATGTCATGTGAAACCTGTGACAAGGTGTGGCTGATTTCCCTTAAATGAACCGAGACACCTTTGCTCCAGTCATGGTGTAAAGCACAGAAAATGACCACTCAGACTCTTAACGTGTTCTTTCCCATGACATCCAATATACAAGAAATAAGGCTTTAATCATTTCACAAGCTCGACTTCCTGTATTCGTAAATGCGCCTTTAACACCTCAGCGAGGAAAACGCAATGGACGGGGCCGTGTAAACAAGAGGCAAATCTAGGCTGTTAATGCAGGCCAATCTTTTCTTCTCCTTTAGCAAGAAAAGACTTTGGGGACCTGAATGCACAACATTTGTCTCATTATGCCTAGCATGCGGTAGCTTTGCTTTTTCACAATGGCAAGGTAACCTGCTGACACAGCTTGCCAAACTCCTGCCTCCCTCAGTGGATATATAAGCTGGGCTGATGCAAATGGGCTGCTGAATTGCATTCACTTGGCAGTCCTCCCACACAAAAGATGAAGAGCAGCAACTTTGATTTGCAGGGCCTCTTCTCATTTACTTCTTTTGTAGGGCAATATCTTTTGTTTAAGAAACAGATACAATGAGCTGAGAATTTAAGCTCTGGTTGATTCTGCAGTGAAAAACCTTTTGCCTGTGTTAAAGCTAACATTCCCCTGTCAAAACAAGATACACAAATACACTCCAGAATTTAGCATGTCTGCCTAAATATGTAAAAAAATTGGGTGGTTGAGTATTTTCAATTGTATGGCTAAATGTATGGCTAAAACCTGCAAATTTTAGTTTGGAAAAAAACCAAAGGATGTTCTTAAAATGTACATATTGCCATTGGGTATTAATTTGAAAATCTTCAAGTTGTTAATATAAATAGACACCAAAGCATTGAGTTTAGTCAGGAATCTCTGATATACTTTATATTCCTTTTCAATTTATTGTTTAGATCTGTTAAGGTTGATCAAGTAGAGAGAAACCCCTACAATTTCTTTTTTAAAATGCGCACAATTTATTTTTTAAATGGAGCTCAACCTTTGATTTGAATAATTTTTAACTTTTTTATATTTAAATAATCCAGCTGCTGGTTAAACATTGCATTCATAATTTATTGCCTTTTCCCAGTATTAGTGGCAGGAAAAGAGATATATAAAATCAAAACCTGTGACTATTTTGGATTTTCAGCCATCATTTTTGCTTGGAAAGGGGACTGTGAAAAGCTGCATTTCTAGAGAATGTGACTATGTTTGATGGGACAAGATTTCATGTGAGTTGTTTTCTTTTATTTATAACATAGTGTAATCCTTCTCATGTAAATCTAGAAAGTTGGTGTAATGTATTTCTGCATAATATAACATGGAAGATAATAATTCTTTTGGAATATAATCGTAAGCTTTGCATCCCTGTGGCACCTGATTCATGTCCAAACCATGCCCAGGAATGGCACCTGATTCATGTCCAAACCATGCCCAGGAACAGTAGTACCTGAGATCAGGTTGGGATGACTACAAGAGCAAAGGCACACAGGCATATTTCAAGAAATCTAAGCACAGACCTACCTATAAGGTTTAGGCACTTCCAATGAGCTCTATAATGTATTTGAAGTATTTTTAGACTATGTTTACTGTATTTAATTCCCCCATCCAAATAGGTGCTGCTCCTCACTAGGGTAATTGCTTCTCCTGATCTGTGTTGATCAGTTTTTCTGCCTGCAGTGCTGGAATTAGAGAAACATAGTCCTAGTCCTGATTCTAAATGCAGCCTTACTAGAGATGATAACCTTAACATTTTCCTTACCAGTCTCATACAAGAAGCAAAGAAGTGTCTATACCAGAGAGCCAAGAGCTTTAGCTGTGTTATCTTCCTGTGTATTTCTGCAGACTATCAAATATTGCAGAGAAACTTTTCCTTACCCCAAATGCTCCCATTTCTCTTAAAGCATAAATACTAGTAAATACTAGCCAACTTTCCTAGAAAACTATTTTCCTTCTGCCTTTCTGTTCCAGTCTCCCTTCCTCTCCTCCCTGTCCTGTCTAATCAGACAGTTTAGACACTGAAGCCAAGACAGCAACTGAATCCCAGCCTCACACAGGCACCACATCTACAATTTGATTTTTAATGGCAGAGAGAGAGAAGAACTCCCATCCCTCCCTGTCTGTCTTTTACACTGATTTTGCTTGGTGTACTTGTCCTCACTAAGTCATCTCAGGCACCACTTTTCTCCCTCAGACCTGTCAGGGCCATGCATTCTTAAGCTTTTGATTGTTGATGCAATTCACACAGTTGGGCACAACTCAATTAGGATCCCACCTCCAGTCCTTCAGCTGACTGGCGTGTGTCATCCCCTGACTCACCATTGCAGACACCTGATCTTCTGAACCAAAAGGCTGCTATTTTTTACTAGCACTCAGAAACATCAAATGTCAAGTAATTTCCATATTACCCAGTAACTACTGGCCATGTACTAAGATATCAGTGCAAAGGGAACTTTAAAACACTTACCACAATGCTCAGAGATTGTTGAATGTCCACTGCATTCCTTTAGAGACTGCTTTTTGCATTGCTGCATGTGGAACCAATAACCTATAGATCTTTGAAATTGAAAAATCTAAGAATTGATGTCCTGACCTAAAAAAGCTATCTACTGTGAGATGCTCAAAGTTGAGGTCACTTTGCCTAATATGGATTTTATACTAAAGTTCCAGTGTCATACTTGGCAGACTCGGCCAGGCTGATTTTCCTGTAGGCGCATATTAGAAAGTCTCATGTAATAATAATTAAGTGCTGCTTTTATGACATGAAGGATTTGAGCTGCACAGAGATAGGATTTCCAGACCTGGTCACTGGACTATGCTGCTACTACATAATCCTGTTTGCAGATCTCTGATACTTCTCTCCCCAGCTGTCAGGATGAATGGGCAGATGGCAGAGAGGTGGGGGACAGGTCAGATGAGTGGATAGGGCCATATCTCTTCTCTACCTTCCAGTTAGGATCCAAAGACAGCCAGGCTGCAGTGGAATGACTCCTTCCTCTCCTGAGTGTGAGGAGGAGCTGACTGCTGGGCTGCCCTGATGGTTCCAGCACAGCTGGTCACAGAGCAGGCAAGGGTCACTCTGCAGCACTGCACTGCACAGGAGCTGCTTGGGCGAGTCTCCCTTGGCAACTTGACAGACCTGCATTCTGCTGCTGTCCCTTTGCAGCTCCAAGTGAACCCACTGCTTGCTAATTTATTTATACCAGGTTGTTTGGAAGAGAAGTTGATTGGACCATTAGTGTCAACTATGTTAGAAGACAACAGCAGTGGAAGAGTTTTGCTGGCAGATTTGGGACACATGAGAGAGTACTTTGAGGCTAAGAAACTGCAGATATTTCAGATAACTCAATTCTCTTCTTGCAGTAAATATAGACATGAATTCTATGTAGAAAATGTAAAAAAAATAATCTTAATATTAAGAAATTATTATAAAGTTACTACTATTAGTAGATAAGCAAGACATCTTTCTATTTTTCACCTTTCACCTTAATGTTTATTGTTCTGTTCTTCCTTTTCAAAGAAGTTATTAGGCTTCCTCCCTTCCCTTCCTCCTCCACACTCCTTCCCCCTACTTTGTCCAGAGATAGTATTGGAATCAAGATGCTTCTAGAGCCATGCTATGGTAGAGCATCTTTCCCTCCAGATACTGAAAATTTAGGCTGATAGGTTTTTCAAAAGAAAAGCAATACTTTCAGATTACTGGTACCACACCACTGGCCCATGTTTGCTGTTTTGCTTTATTTTATTTATTGAAGTTATGATCAGTAAAAAGCCTTGTCTGAAGAATTCTGAGCAGTAAAGGGTATGAATTCATCATCAGACAGGAAAAGCTTAAACAGATTTTCTTTCCTGTACTATATGTGAGGAATTAGTTACATTCATGAGATTGTGATAAATTTACATCCTGTGTTCTTTCAAATATGATAGTGCTGAACATTATGGCCTGATCACTAAATATAGGTTTGCAGAAGTAGAGCACATGTGAGAGCCTGAAATGCATGTGTCTGAAGAATTAGTACCCAGTATGTTAACTATGAGTAGTAGAATATGAATGGGGTAATAAAGCTGCATTTGGTTGTAAAAACAAAATCAGAAAGAACTTTAAACTTGCTTGTTAAAACAGGGTGGCCCTTGTGTTGGTGCAAACTTAATATGACAGTTGGAATGTATTTTGATTATCTGTAATTAAACATGTTAGACACCAAACTTTTGGCTACAGGTCACTGGCAGAAAAGGCTTAAACACAGAAACTTCTAACTTACTTTTAAATTCACATATGTGAAAGAAAGTCTGTTATCAATTGCAGAGAACAAGTTACTCTTCTATGAAATGGTAAAATTGGCAAAATTCATATTTCTTTTTTAATTATGAAAGATGTGTAGCCTTAGCAACAAAAATTTCCATTTTTTCTAATCTATAGAGAATAGAACTCTGCACACCTCGGAGTCTGAGTAAAGGCTTGGTACCTCGTCAGAAGAGAAGCAATTCTTGAGAACTCTAAATCTCTAAAGTCTCTAAAACTGATGTCTAGATTTCAGACGGATCCCATTGAGTCTTTAATGCTCAAAAAATTATAAGTCAATGTAAAATTTTGCACACAATTTATTTTAACCCTGACCCACATAAATCACATTTAGGAATAACTTTTGCCATTCAGATATTTACATTTTTTCTATACAATGGAAGGGGCAATGTACAAGGAAAATGACACTGATTCTACTTAAGGCACAGAGCAGTCATAAAATATCTGTTCTTTCTTTCCTAGACAGAAAAGGTCTGGGTTTGAACAGTGTGATTAGATCTGAATATCTATTTTATTACTAGCCCTCTAAGACAAATGGGTACAATTTTTTTCTTTGTGCAAAAACAACCAAATCCCTGAGTGTTGGAGGGAATTAAATTCCAATGTATAACTCTCTTCTCAATCAAATTTTTATTGAAGGTCTTGGAAATTTTGCTGATAGAAATTACAATAGAAGATGGCTTTCAAATTATTTGCCATTTGTCAGATGGCCTTTGAACTATCTAGCTGATAGAAAATGGCATCCCTTTTATGTAGAAAACTTGAATATGAAATCTAATGGGAAAACACAGAATTATTCAACACTTCTAGTTTTTCTTGGATGAACCCCTCTGCCAATACAGCTACTTCTGTACATGATGTATTAACACTGCAAATCAAATCAAGATAGTAAGAAGAAAGAGGCATAGCAAGAAGTAAAAAAATTGCAAAGTGCTGCTGAAGAAATATTGCTTTCTGTTTCCCAGATGAAAAACCTTAATTTTGTCATGGATGATGCTTCTGATGGTTCTGAAATCATTGAGCTTTCTATCACCACTGAAAGAACTGTTCTAACCTACTAACTCTACCCTGCTACTATACATTTAAATGGGAAAGACTTTCTTCAAACTTTATCTTACATTGCTTGCTTGAGGATTTGACCCATCATCCTCCACTTTTGTAGTTTCACCAAAACAAGTGCAGCCACACTCCTCAGGATTTCTTAATCAATATATGACAATCATTTGACTTTTGGCCTCCAAAATATCAATTTTTTTGATAATATATCTCCATTATTTACACATTTTTAAAGACTCTATTATACTATCAGGAGATACTTCATTAACGTAATCTGCTGTAGCCCACTGTATGGAGAATTCATGGAGTTGTAGAGAGAAATAAAATCCTACATTTTAAAAAATCTTCATGGAACATGAATTTCACTGTGGAAATTCAGGTTTTAAAACCACAAGTCTAAAAACCCAGTAGATTTATCTTACCTTCATTTTCATTCTATTGCTATGCCATGCACAGATCTCTGGTTAGATCAGTGTTTACATAACAGGTTGTCTCATGGGTGCTGTTTCCCATTAATGCCAACATCATAGAGAAATTCCATGATTTCTCACTTGCATGACAACCAACCCAGGATTATTGGAACCTGATAAGGCAAGGCCAGTGAAAATTACTGGTTACCAATCTAATTTCACATGTCTTTTCTTTAATTAACCTTTTTTTTTTTTTGAAGAAAGGCAATAAGCTCAATTGGCTTTTACCTTTCATGTCATTTTTTTACATATTTCTTTTCCATGTTTTTTCCAAGCCCATCCAATAACAGCACTCCAAATCCCTTGTTGACAAACTTAAGTGACATAGTTTCTAATTTAGACTGAACATGAGGAAGAATTTTAGTATTTAAAGAACATGTACATATAATTGCTCATTTGCTGTTCTTGGGCTTGTATGTTTTGCCATTAGTTGGGTCCTTGCTGAGGTGTTTGATTATTAGGGCAAGAAGATGTCAGAGTCAGTTCTTTGTTGCTTTTATTTCTCTGTGATACCAAAAGAATGTGAATAAAGTGTATTTCAATAAGAAGTAAGAGTAAAGTAAGAGTGTAGTAAGAACAAGGAACAGGAAACAGTGTATTCCTTTGTTCAGGACTCAAAAACTTGCAGATGGTTTGTGACCTGAGCAGCTCTGTTTCCTCTAAGATCTGTGCCATCTGGTGTCTCTCTGGTTTTGTCTGTCTTTCCAAAACTCAGTCATCTAGTTTTATCAACTGTGGTCACTGCCCTTCAGTTTGCAACTTCTCCTTAAGTTTCTTCTTTTTCAGATATCTCCAAGAAGAACAACAGATATTAAATGTAGTGTCTTCCAGATTTTACTCATTTAACATCTCAAGCATCTCATGAATTCTTTCATGAGACCTAGATGGAAAATGGTTAAAAGTTTGTCTGCTTTAACAAGGTCTGTCTTTCTTACAGATCAAAGGCATCTTTACCAGCACAAATGCTTCCAGCACACTTGCATATTGTCCCAATTAATATTATTATATAAACAACCCCAAAATTCCTAGGAGTGGGAGGTTTAGAAACTGCTTGGTTATTTTTAAAGATTATTTATAAAAGACTGTTATCCACATTCTGTGAGACAAGACACTCAAATGGGACATTCTGAAAAGTAAAAAATAGAAAATTTAACCTCACTTCTTGGTACTGTATCAATTTTCATTTTGCAAAAGCTTTTTTTTCTGCTTTTTAGTGAAAGAAAATAATGGGAAAAGTACTTTATATTGTTAAAAAAAAATCTTGGCTATGACTTCACGGTAAAATGAGGGTGTGAAATCAAACAAGAAATGAATAGAGGTGTTAATTCAACTCCTTGACTTGGGCAATTTCACTGAAAGAAGATATTACTGGATTTCTCTGCATGATTTCCTTCAAATAACAGTACATGAACTTTCATAATGACCAATACATATATATCCATCTCTTGTACAGTTTTTTGAGTCAATTGGTCAATAATGGATTTATGCACAATAAAATACGTCTGAAAGGATTATGAGTTATAGGAGGACTGGAGCTTTGGGTTCAGGACAAAGGCAAAGTTAAAATCTTCTGGAACATTTTGGAAGTAAAGAACAAGATAGATGGTAGGAGGAGAAGTTCACAGCCATTATGCCACAACTAACCCAGGACATGCCCTGGTCTTTGCTAAATCTACCAAGTGTCCAAAGAAGTCACATCTTTCCTGCAGAGGAGGGATGTTGAGAAGATACCTGCTGTCAGGCCAAAGAGAAAAGACCTGACTTACAATGACATTGATGATCTCTCCTGAAAGATAACTGCTCCCATTGCTCAGTTTTGGTGAGGGAAGATGACCTGCCTTGTCCTTCCTATGCAGTACCATCAGTTTGCATTGATTTATTTCAGCTTTGATTTTTGATCTAAATCAACAGTGTGAACTAGATTTCTTTGTATGGGCAGGAAAAAGTTCACTGTCATTTGCCTCTGTACAGTGGAATAATGGGCTGTCTGGGAGACCCCTCCTCAGAATAATTAGCTGACCAATAAATTAGCTGAAGCCAGCCTTATAGAGATGCTTTATAGAGCCCTTCATGGCTCTTGTTGATTCTCAACTGAGGCTTGCTGCAGACTTAATTATTGCTTAAGCATATTTTAGGATGAATAAAGGCTGACTGAATGGCATCATAATCAATATTTGAAGTGTAAAATAGCTACCCTGGTCCATTGTATTACAGTCCTGCAGTACTACTGCAGAGAACTTTTAGGTTCTCTGCCAGATTCATTCAAGTACCATAATTAAGTGGTCCTGTATTTTGAGATAAAATTCAAAATGCCATTTCTCTCCATATCTTCACCCTGTATTTTATTTTTTTCTTCAACAATATTTTATTATACTTATTCTTTCCTTCATTGCAAGTCTTGTGACTTAACCTATAAAAAACCAGACATCAAATTGGATGTTTTACAAGAGAAATATTCTGAGCTCCTCACGAAACTAATGCCAGCAGGCACTTTATGTGTTAAGGAATAGTAAAATTGCCTTTGGACTTCAACACATTTAGATCATACCAGAGGATAATAATTATCTCCTGGATTCAGGTGGCTTTAATGATGTTACTTTTTCAATGCATGAAATTCTGACTGGCAATGGGCAGGAATTGATACACAGGAAGTTCCACCTGAACATGAGGAAGAACTTCTCTACTGTGTGGGTGATCACACACAGGAACAGGTTGCCCAGGGAGGTTGTGGAGTCTCCCTCACTGGAGATATTCAAGAACCATCTGGACACAATCCTGTGCCCTGTGCTCTGGGATGGCCCTGCCTGAGCAGGGAAGTTGGACCCAGATGACCCACAGGGGTCTCTTCTAAACTTAACTCTTTTGTAATTCTGAGATTCTGTGAAATTTTCCAAGAGTTTTCACAGTTAGCCCAACTGCTCCCCTTAAAACTGGCTGATATGTTGACAGTGGCCTGGAAGAGGTGATTTGGAGATCCCAGCTTAGAGACTAGCCAAAAGGCTTAGCTATAGGTTTTTGATTCTATATAAGAGGTAAAAATTTGAATATTTTCTTAATTCTTAAAATGTTTATTTATATGTTACTTGTCACAATATCAGAGAAAAATCTGTTATTTCTGTTCACAGATATTTCCCATTCAAATAAATGATAAGGTGCTCTCTTGGTGTGAAACATTTTTGCTTATGTTGCCTAGTAACAAAAGGGGAAAAAAAAGAAAAATGGTGACAAACAGAACTTTGGAGCTGGTAAAACGAACAACAATATTTATATCAACCGAGTAAGAATTCTTGCTCCCTTGGTGATGAGTGCAAGTTTATCACAGTAGCACATTCACAATGCTTTCTGTCTGAAATGCTGGCTAAATCTGTGTGAAAAACTCGTCTATGTCCACTCATATCGTAGGAGGAGGAAGATGTAATCTGGGGTCTTCTCTATTGCAGGGCCCCGTTCCATTTTATTCACCACACCATGACTATTCCTAAGGCAGTTCCCTTTGGTTTAAAGAGTGCTGCCTGTGAAAGCTGACTACTATATCTATCTCTGCTTTACAGTCTCTGACAGTCTTACATTTTTATCATGGCAGATATAGAATATTTTTATGGAACAGAATTTTTTTGTTAGTGTCACCCAGTACACTAACTCGTTGCAAATGTATGTAATACATTTTTCATCAGATTGTCACAGAATTTCAATAATTTAATATAGCTCGAAAATAGCAGTTCACTTTAGGATGCATTCATAAGCATACATAAATCTTTTTGCATAATGAATTTTGCTAAACTTATTATTGATAGCTTATGTAATCATTGTTGAGCTAAAATTTTTTCTGTTTGCCTGGCCACAAATTGCATATTTTCAAAACCCACATACATTCACTAAAACTGAGATTCAGAGCTCTATCAGAGCTTCTTTCTGATAAATCATGTCTGCTGACTGTCAGCAGTGTGAGCAGTAGAATCACTCAAAACCAATCACACAACACCTTTGCCCCTATTTGGATGGGGACAATCTCTGCCCTGGTACCCCAGACCCAATCCTATACATAGATGCATGTGGACAAGACCCTCAGGCTAATAAGATACCTCAAAAATGTCATCTTGCAGCAAATAAATGTGATTGTATGTCAGAGGAGTTTTAATATTGTGAACTAAATTGATTTTTAGGTCTAGCAATGGGAAAATTTGTTCAAATTGAGTTTGAACATACACTGCAAGGTATGTGGTCAACAACTGTTGAAAATAATTGACTTCAGCTTCTGTAATTTTAGGGTGGAAGGGTGAGTGTTGGTAAGAAGAGGCAAAGAAACTAGGATTCTCTTTCATATGCAGGAGCATATATTGTTTTGTAAAGATAAGAGTGGCATTTAAGATGAGTTACAACAATAATAACTTTTGAAGGACATGTTCAGCTAATAACTTGTAGGTAGGGGAGGAAGGAGGAGGAGAGTGCATGAAGATGTAAGCTGTGCATACATATATGTTTTTGTTTCTGGTGTATGGTAGAGAAAGGACAGTGAGAAAGAGGGATAAGCAACACATGGAATTCAGGGAGCACATGACTGAAATTGAAGGGAAAAGGAAGGAGAAAATAACCTATGTCATTACCAGTCATCTCTGAGTAACTAGGAAAGAATTATGTTTCCATGCAGCATAACCAATATAGTCCACTAAAAAGATAAACATTCTTCACAGGCTTTAAAAAATATATATAATTATTATGATTTTAGAGCCAAAATGTTCTTCTGCATGTTCTCTGATGGATCAGCCATACAGTACTCCTAAAAGTGCTTCACACAGGCACTCCCCCTTCACACAGGGGATCCTGATGAAGAACAATGATATTCTAGACCATTCTCAGTGAATAGCAGTGTCCCATTTACAGCAAGGAAAAATATTCTTTTAATAAAGTAGATTTTCCTGGGGAAAGAGTGATTTGTCAGAATCTGGGATATTTTCAGGAAAGTGCAGGGGGTCTATGAAAACTTTGTTGAGAGACTATTCTAAGATCAAGATCTGTATGAAGGTCTTTTATACAATCTAGAGGAGACCTGGGAGTAGGAATCATTCCCACTGTGCCTTGTGCAGTCTCTGACCATTCACAGTGGTGTGGGGATGCAAACAGCTCAGGGTCTTCCTGCTGATGACATCATTTCCAGCTCTTTTTATTGTCATGACATCTCTGTTTGAAGAACATGACCAGAGTTAAGATTTAAAACATCTACATTCTTTGGAAGGTTTTTCTTTGAGTGCAGGAATCCTTTGCACATGGCACAGCTACAAAGATGGGGCCTTTGTGTGGTGGCCCCTTAAAAAATCAGACAGATGCTGGCCATCAAGGCAATAATGCTGATGAACATTTGGCATAAGAAAAGCACAATCTGAATGTGTCTATGTACGTATTATTGCACATATATATATGTACATGGCTTTTATTATATGTATTTATATACAAAACAGCTTCTAAGGGTTGATCTTAAATGGCAATATATAATATTGAAATCTGTGCATCAACATTATAATGGGCAATAAATCATCAAATTGATTAAGTTGAAAACTATTTTCCTTTGATTATTTTTTGCGATATTTGTCCTGGTATTAGAACAGTTGCCTGGGGAAATGCATGTGATATTCTGGGTCAATTTTTGTATGTGCTGAGTTTCAATAATTTTTGTTACTGTATATTCAGTACAAAGCAATGGGAAAGACACTGGGAACAGGCCAAAGAAATTCTTTTTGGTAGATTGTCATCCTTTGCTTGTTAAAATTTATTTAACAATCTTGCCTAGATTTGTAAGGCATAATGTGAGCCTGTTTCCTTTTAAGATACACAAATCAAGAATCCCCAAGGGGCCAGATATTCTGTGTTTGTTTTAAATACTTCATTACAGAACCATTAATGTCTAAAATCTCTTGAATGTGCAATTGGTTTTATGTGCAATTGACAGTGGCTTAATAGAGAATAATGAATGAGTCACTGATCCAAAGGCGAAAGGGGAAAATAACACTAAAAAGTTAGTTTCCACTAAAACCAGAAAGAGTGTTAAAAGGAAAATATTTTCTGGTATGCTTTTTACTTCTTTTAGCTGGATTTAAACTGTTGTGCAGATGTGATCCACCACATACCTTGCACTCCATGTGTGCAAGTTGAGGGACCTGACAAGGGATGCCCTTCTGGTTTTCTTACAGGGTGAGAATCAGAAAAAAAAAGCATGCAGTCATCTCTTCTTCCCATATGAGGTCTAAAAATGGATTACTGAGGGACTTGGTAGTGTTAGGCAAAGAGTTGGACTCAGAATTATAGGTCTTTTCCAAGAGAAATTATTCTATGATTTTATGATTGGTGTGTGCACCCAAACTGCTGCACCCATTTTCATAAGACTACTTGAACTCTTTTCAGTCTTTCTGTTGTGCATGCACCCTTGGCAGTGTGCATGGCTCACTTCACAAGGTATTGAACTTACCTGAGAAATCTTGGTTAAAAAAAATTTGTATTTGTGTTAGGAGAAGCATAAGGAAGGACTTTGCTGGGTGGTAAAATGAAAAAGAGTTTGTTTAAAAATTTATGAGACTTTTAAGATTACCTTTAAAAGTGTGTTTGGTTTCCATGTAATACAATAAAGTACTTTCATGATAAGTCAGGAATTTTTGTGTGGTAAGTGGTAAACACATACCTTTTGATGCCAAGAACAGAAAGCCAAAAGCTCTGCTGGATTAAACACATAAAAGGAACAGTGGAAGTACTTTAAGGATGGTGTGCACCAGGAGATCATTTTGGGAGGGAGGGAATAAAGGGGTTCACACTTATGTTTTTCAGGAATAGTTTAATTTCTCTTTCTCTGTAGAACACCAATTCAGTTTAGTGATATCTGGACTGAATTTTTTTATCATTGGACAGGATTAAGTACAGATCTGGATTTCATATAGAAGTACCAGAGAATAAATGTTTTCTTCTGAGTATGACCTAGGTTTTGGAGCACTTGCTTACCATATGGCAAAGACAATACTAGTCCCTGCTATGCAGTTTTCATTTAAATGTTTGTATCTTGATTTCCCATCTCTCAGATGATTTCAGATATTGTGAGTTGTTGACTATTCTAAGGTAATTTTTCCAACTCTTTCTCTTATGAGCACAAATTTAAAATCAGTAAAAAAAGCGTAAAATAGAATCACACTAAGAGAGGACACTGCAAGTGTCATTTATCTCTGAGCTTTGAAATCTTTGTAGGAGTAATATTCAAGTAGCATATGGATTCCTCACAAACAGGTACAGTTAAGATTCTACATTTTTTATTTTGAAAAACAGCTTTAAGATCCTGACCTTGCTCCTTTGAAAAAATCTAGGATGGATTGTATGCATGGATGAATGACAATTTTGTATACTTTGTGTGTCTGGAGTCAAAATAACTTCCAGTTTCACTTAAGTTTAAAGCTATTCCAGGTTTATTGACTGCTACATTTTGGGATGATTTTTGCTTTACATTTTAAATATAATTCTGATTTGTCTCCAAGGCAATAACACTTATTCAAACATTTCAAGGTATTCTAGTTTCCACTGTTTTGTTACATTCTTATTATGCTTAGCTATTTCTTTTCCTTATTCTTGATATCAATAAAGACTGTTGAAATTATCTGTGTTCTGTGTAAAATATATATCATCAGATTTTTTTTGCTAGTTTGTTTACCTTTCTCAGAAAGGAAATAAAAAGTTAGACTTTTTTGACCTATAAAGTTACAGAAAGATTTTTAAAGTACTGACAGTCTCCTTCCTCTTGGAGAAGACATCCAGGTGGAAAAATAAATATGGTAGGTAAATTTTTGTTTTTATACTTGTCTTCAATCAGAATAGACCACTATAACAAAAGAGTATGTAAGTTAGAAATAAGTTAGGAACAAGTTAATTAATTAGTTTTTACAGCAGCTAACATAAAAACAGTGAGTCTTTAACTTTCTAGATTCCTGTGTAAGCAATAAAAGGACATGGATATTTGTCAAGAAAATTCAGGAAATGGACATCTCTGCACTGTTTCTTTAAATGATATTTTAATTCCCAGGCTCATAATCTAAGCTCTTTAAAAGTGTTTATTTTAAAGAAGAAAAACCCCCACAGCTGCCCCAAGAAAGCAAAATAGTTCACAGAATCACAGCATGTGCTGAGTTGGAAGCGACTCACGCCGATCATTGAGTCCAGTTCCAGGCCCTGCACAGCACCACCCCCAAGACTCACACTCTGTGCCCAACAGCATTGTCCAAACACTTCCAGAGCTCTGTCAGGCTGGTGCTGTGACCACTGCCCTGGGGAGCAGCAGATCCTGCACAATTTCAGGGTCAGTTGGGAATTGATCATTCTTGCAGTCATGGTCCTCCAGCTCAGGCCACCGAGACCCCTGTGGTCCGTCATCCCTGTTGAAGACAGAGAAAAGAATGTGTTAAACACCTCTGCCTGGTCCCTGTGCCTGGCTGCGAGGTGACCATCCTCCTCCTTTAAGGGGACAATGTTATTTTTACACTGCCTATTGCCATTAATATATTGGAAAAACCCTCTTTTTATGGTCCCCCACATTTCTGTCCAGCATCAATTCCAGCTGTGCTTTGGCCACACGAATTTTCTTCCTCCAGTGGCAAGTAGTATCTCTGTGTTCTTCCCTTGTCACCCAACCTTGCTTCCAAAGGACATACACCTTCCTTTATTAGCTTATTCCCAAGAGAAGAATCTTGTTCAGCCAAACAGGCCTTCTGCCTTGCCTACCTGACTTGTGATACCTGGGAGTTTCTCTGCCTTTAGGAGGTGATCTTTAAAAAGTAACCAGCACTGGTGGACCTCAGGACCTTTTTCACAGGTCCTTACAAACAAATTCCGTGAGCAGCCTGAAGCCTGCTTTCCTCACGTCCAGAGCTGAGGTTTTGCTGGCACTATTTCTCCTGTCAACAGAGGTTTTAAACTCTATTGTTGTTCTTATTGGGGTCTGGGACACATTTTTTAACTACAGACATTTATATGTGAGTTTCAAAGACTGAAATAATAAAGAGAGCTAAATTATCAATAAATGGTGGATAAACAGTAGTATGGTCCTATTTTTTATAATATTTATGCCAAATATCAAGGTAAGACTTGTCTGTTAGTCTAATATATATCTATTATGTTTAATATATTATATAAAATTTAATATATTTAATAAAAATTACATATTTCAAATATTTCATTTATTATTTTAGGCACACTTCTAAAGTGCTTAGCACTAGTCATTTATTGAGACCTTATCAACAAATTATGAGAGTGGTAGTACTGAACACTCCACTGGATCATTTGTGAACTGCTTTTCAGGATATATAATTATGTAAATAGGGTATTTCTTTTCAGAAAACTTTTTTATTCTGCCATTCATTTGAGGAGTAAGCCATTTAATATCTCTCTTTGTAGTTTATTATCTCAGTGAGACACTTGTAGTCAGAAGGTAAAAGACATAAAAAAATGCCTGGGAACCAGATTTAAGAAGTAACAGTAATAAATTCAGATTTCATTTTTGCCTTCTTCTTCATGCACTTATACTTAAAGCATAAACATTTTTGGTGTGTTTTGTGAAGAAATTGGTTTAAGAGGAGAATCTTGAATTACAGACAAGGAAAAATGGCTTTATAAATACCTTTATTTAGAACTCAGCTAGCATTTATATAGCTTTCATACAGAAAGTCTGAATTATTCTCTGAAGGGAGGATATAGTTTCTTTGAGAAGAGGATTTCATAAATTGTGCTTTGTTGGCACTTGGCCATCATCAAGGCAGAAAAGACAGGGTAAGCAATGCTGGTGTTTTAAGTGTCCCACTGTAATAAGAGCTTGCAGAGAAAAAATGTCCATTGCAGAATGTCATGCCAAATTTGATAAGAAACCCTCTAGCAAATAATGCCTTGTGAGTTCAGAAACAAGGGCACGATTTCACAAGAAGTTCTCAAACACTGAGTAAAACCAAAAGTATTTTACAGAAATCTTGTTTCTTGATTGTAGGAGTCCAGGATATCTCCAACAATTCCCCAGATTGTACTTGTAAATATGGCAACAATCTCTGCCCATATCTTTCACTTACTCAGGTCAGTGTCCCTGAATGAGCACCCTGTTTTGATTAATGCTTGATTCCTCCTGGCCATGTGGGCTTTTTATTTTCTTGAATGCAGATGTTCCTTGTACTCGGTGGTAATTATTGCCAGTGCTCTATTAAGGTGAACAAATGGAAATACATCTCTCACTGTGTGTGAGAGGTATGTTAGAGGCACATTGCAGGAGGCAGTACTGAATCCACTTGCATCTTTAAGTGAATTCTTCTATTCAAAAGTTTAATTTCTGCTTTGCCTTTAGGTGGCAAACATCATTGGATGTCTATAATTAGGTTAGCAAGTGACAATCTGAGGGTTTGGTGCATCTGGGTATTTTTCAATATGTTTTTCTTTTGCTTTTTTCCATGTTCAGTCTTTTATCTCTAGGAATCAACTTTCCTGTTCCCTCCCGCAAGGAAAGCTGATTCCTGGCAGTAAAAGGTCATTGAACTTTCTTCTGCTCACATTTTAGAGTCGACTCTTTCATTGAGCGGTTTCCCATTTTACCTTACAGGCTTGCTAGTGGATCAGAGGAGAAGCATCCTTTCTTGTTCCAAAGTACAGGGAAACATTCTGGGATGACAAGATCTGTTGAGATGGAAATCTATCTTAAAACAAACAAACACTCACATGAAGCACAGTCACAACCTTTGCTTCTCCAAAGGTTGTTTCTGGTCAGCTTTTCACTCTTTTTACTTCCTGGCTTTTATTATGAATGATATGTTTGGGCTAAAATCTTTAGAACATAAAAAATGGATAGCAATCCAACCCAGTAGATGCCTTTGGCAGTTGGAAAACCTGATATTGTTTAGGGGGATTAGACAAACTTTGGTATTTTCTGTGATCCATTTCCATCATACTATACTATCCAGGAGAGGAAATAGAAATTAGGGATGGCAATAGGCACAATTCTGCCTAATCTCATTGGTATTTGTTTAAAGATGTGTGTGAATTTTTCAAATCCCATCTGAGGAGACTGAAGGTATCTGCATCCTGTAGCAATAATCTTCAGGAATTCATTAACCTCAGCGTAAACTTTGTTTTAGAGGATATCTACTAATTTCAAAGAGTACATCACCATTTTAATGTTTCATTATTTAGTGAAAAAGAATCCTGCTCATCCCATTCCCTGTCACAGGGTGCAGCTGGGGAGCCAGGAGTGACAGGTGATCCCCAGGGAGCAGAGCTTCTGGAGGAAGCCCCAGCTCCATCTCCAGGTGAGTCTGTGGTGAGGGGCTGGTGGCCCTGGGGACGAAAATGGGTCCTGGTCCATGTGTGGGGAGAGGAGGCCCAGGGGATGCTGGGCAGGACCAGGCCAGCCTAGAATATCAGGAAGCTTTGTGAGCTTTAATTAAAAAAAAAAAAAAAAAAAAAAAAA